>JAOTQG010120148.1:0-10786 GCA_025631175.1 Iris virginica | reverse complement strand
TCTCTCTCTCTCTCTCTCTCTCTCTCTCTCTCTCTCTCTCTCTCTCTCTCACACACACACACACACACACACACAGCTTTAACTTCCATTAGGAATGGTAAGAGTTTATTGACTTTTATCAGCAATTTTGAATTTTAAGCTATCAAAAGACTTCTAGTTGACCAATAGCGTATAAAATTCTTGTCAATTAAAATATTACAATGAAAACCACAAAAAGAACAAAAAAGAGGATATGGTGTTTGTTGGCCATCTAAACCACACAAGAGATGTTTAATACGTCTCTATCTGCTAAAGCGGCTACTGCACGAGTAATTGAGTGCAAGATTTCACTTTTCCTTTTTATCTTTCAGTTTTTTTCCCCTTCCTTGTTCTACTTAGGCTTTAACAGCACATCCAAATCATAGAGATTCTGTTTTTAGGTGTTGTTTGGAACTCCTAGGCATAACTGCATAAACATCCGAAAAAACTTACCTTTGTTTGAGCAGGTACTAAACCCAATGAGAGATGTGAAAATTCTCGGGTATAGAAATACGTGCTAGAGTACACGATCACACAAGTAATATAATGATAAGAAAGATCATATCTACAGAGATAGATGAATCAATTTCAATAATGACCAGATTGTTTATTCCTAATGTTAATCTAAGCAAATCAAATATAGCGATTGTTTAATTGAACTAACTCAGAACTAATATTGTTATTTGAATCTAGGGTTGCCAATCCCAATCCCAAACCCTAACAACAATATATTTAATCTAATAAACTAAGTGTATAGAAAGTAATTACGTGCTAAGAATTGAGGTTGTCAATCTCAAATCAAGAACACACAACTCGAATATATCAAGCAATGAACAGGAAATAAAATTGAATATGAAAACAATAATTGCTACCGCTAAATATGAAAATAGCTCGTTGTCTTGATATCTGAAATTGTCAAATTACAATCTCTAATCTACGACAAAGGGGGATGAGAATTGGAGTTTAGAGTTTAGGGAGAGAGAAATTCAGATAGGGATGAGAAGATTACTTTTATTATAAAACCTAAGTCTATTTATACTTTCCCTAATTACAATTTCTAAGTCGATAAGGAATAAAATTTGCCCCGCCAAAACCATACCATAGCTCGAGTGGTTCACTTTTGTGCGCCTGGGCAAACTCGATTTGCCAACATTCTGTCCGGTTGCGTGTTTGGAGCGCTCGGGCTCTTGCAATTAAAAATGCTCAGGCTTTGTTTCTAATTGGAGATTTACGCGTGAAGTAGTTGAAGACATCAGTTGACTTAGTCAATTCGCCACATGTCGCATTCTGAATGGCCAGCAGAATTATGAGAGAGACAGTGAGGGTTGTAGTTCTCTTCCAAGCGCCTCGATCTCCAACCTTTGCCTTTTAACTCTTTAAGTCTCCAACTTCCATAATTTGCACTTTTCCCCTTCTTTTCTTTCACTTCGACATTGATGACCGCCATACCTGAAAATAGAAAATAACACTAATCAAATTCTAAAACATGTTCGATTACTAGCGAAACACAAGTAAAAAGGACATACTTATCACCTAGCATTTATAGAACTCCAAAAGTACTTAAAAGAAATTCTATTATACTGAAGAATATTTTACCGTTATGGAACATTTCATTCTAATAGATAGCTGAGGTGAGAAACTTTAGCTATCACTGTGAAGATTCATGTTCCGAACATGAAAATAAGTTAACTTACTTTAAAGGAGATGCAAATAGAGAATTTTCGAGCTTGCCAAGTATAAAATGGAATGGGGCAGTAGGTGAGGTTCTGGAAAGAACAGCCGATTGAGGAACAGAGGAAACAAATAGTCATTGTTTTAAGGTGTATTGACAAAATGCTCGAATGTTATATTGATGGGAAAGTTGGTTGTTTTACTCAGCTTGAGAGGGTTTTGGGTATCAACAGAAGTTTGACACAGTCCTTTAGTTTGAATTGGCACCAAAGATCATTCATTTGTCTTTCTTCAATTTTACTGTTTGTGCTTGTCCTAACTGTTTTAGTTATTCTACAGAAATTGTCAAGCATGGTGGAAGATTGGATATCTCGAGCAAACGCCAAGCAACGTCGTGGAAGAGCTGGACGCGTGAAACCTGGAATCTGCTTCTGCTTGTATACACGTTACAGATTTGAAAAGATCATGCGGCCGTTTCAGGTATGATATTTTTGATAAGGTTTGGTGTCTGGAGTAAACGAATGACCATAATATTATTTTTGGTCACTGAGATGTTAAGCGGTGTTGATTTATGCAATTCTTTGTATAGCTTCCTGAGATGCTACGGATGCCTTTGGTAGAATTGTGCTTACAAATCAAACTGCTTTCTCTTGGTCACATAAAGCCATTTTTATTGCAGGTACTTTTTGATATTTTAGTAAGGTGGTGTGTAGTAACTACTTAGTGCGTAAATGTATTTGGTGGTCTAATCTATGTTCTCTTTCATTTGATTTTAAATTTTGTATTCCAGGCCCTTGAACCTCCAACAGAAGAGGCCATCACCAGCGCTGTTTCATTGTTGTATGAGGTATTATTATCATATGCCAGGTCATCTTCATATATGAGCCATGCTAAAGAGTGCAGCTGTGGTTCTTAACAAGAGTACATAGCTGAAGTTTTCCATTGGAAAGACGTGCTTTCAGAATCATTTCAAATGCATAACATTTCGTGGACTTGTGAGTTGTGTCCCAACTCATTAGCATTTAGCCACATACGTTACGTTAGCAATGTGAACAAAGTGCAGCAAAGAAAAGAGGAAAGATGAGCATTACAAGTTTGAGGGTTATGTTAGTTGGCCTTGGTTACAAGGATTAGATCCCGGTGTCGGATCTGCCAAAATTACTAAGATTTTACACCAAATATAGTGTAGAACAGCCATAGGCATACCCACACCAACACCCATGTCGTGTCGTGTCGTGCGGACAAGGGTACTTTGGCAGTTGTGAAAGGTCGAGATAACATTCTTTAAGTTTGAGGTATTTTAGATCCGTAAATCCTAAAAGAACAGCTTAAAAAGAGGGGAGAAAAAGAAGATGAGCGTTCACTCACATTTTAAACAGGCCTTCTTGTATCAGATGAATCTTACCCATCTAGAACTCGCATTTTCTATTTCACCTTTGCTGGGATCATTACAAAAGCACAAATCCTGTGTTAGGCGCTCCACTTTGCTAGTGGTGAATGGGGAATGCCTTAATGCTATTTTTAGTACAATGAAAAAGTGGAGGATGGATGATCATTTTCTTGTTTATAAGAGTGGAGAAGGGGAGAAATGGACTTCTTTTGGCCACTGGCAAAAAAAAATTGATCCCAAAGTGGCAAACAACAGTGAAAATTAGTGAGCAAGAGCTGGGAACTTTCTTCCATGGTTAAGTCTACCCTTCAGGAACAGCACCTTTACATGTCAATGTTCTTCTAATGGTAGAAAGTGATATTTTTTTCCTTACAACTTTACTGGTTAAGGCTTTTTTTTTGTTTTTCTGCTTTTATCTGGCTTGAATTGGCTGGGAGATAATACATTTGTGTACCCCAAGCTTTTGTCTTTGGAGAACATTGATTATTGCTAAGTCACCAGAAAGGTTATTTGGTATAGTAAATGCGCTCAACCAACTAACTCTGAGGGAAAGATCATTTCTGTCTCAAGGATGGAAAGCTCCTCCTACTTTTTTTCCTTTTAGTTTCCCATCCTTTCTACTAAACAACTCATAAGTCTCATATCAAGATCGAGAGTGCACCAAGATGATAACAGTGACAGAAACGAGTGTACTTCAGAGGGGACAATTTCCAATGATCTAACATTAACTGATTGAGTATGGGAGTCTAAGCACAGAAAGAGATTATATCATTATTGAGAGAATGAACTAAGGATGTATGGCGGCTCAAAACTGGAGAGAACCTACCATATTATAGTTATAGAGGTCAAGGTTGTAACTTGTCTAGTCATGTATGTGTGTTTTTATACGTTTGTATTGGTTATAGCAGTCAAAATACACCTTAATGTTGTTTGCTAATGACTTTGTTCTTATCAATCAAACAAAATATGGTATCAGTGATAAGCTTGAAAAGTAAGAGAAGCTTTAGAAGTCAAGGGTTTAAAAATAAATAGCAGTAAAATAGGATATGTGAAATGCATCTTTAGTGTTAAAAGGAGTAATAATAGAGAAAAAGTTAGTTTAGATGATCAAGCAGTTCCATATAGGGCAAGGATCAGTTTATAACAAGAGGGGGAAGAAGGAGATGAGGTTGTGATAAATAACAAATAATGGATTCGTCATAACAAATATAGGTTGGTGTGATAAATAACAAATATAGGATTCGTAACAAAATCATGAGACAGTAGAAGTTGCTCTAATAGTAGAAAATCTGCGGGAAAAGCTTGAGATGGTTAGGCCACGTACAAATATATACACCTTAGTGCACGTGGGGAAGTGTGGTTATATGACTATTAAGGACCAGTTAATAATCAAGATGGGGAGGAAGGAAACAATGTTGGAAATAGGATAAAATTAGGTTGAGTGAGATGGAGAAGTGCATTTGGAAGTCAAGTTAAAGGGGAAAGTTATATAAGGCCTGCGCCTCTTCATCGAACTCTGTATTGGGCTACTAAGAAAGAAGATGCTAATGTTACGGGTGTCCCAAAAATACAAGTGTCAAGATGGATGTTTCAATAGTTAAGAAATGTAGGATTTGTCGTGAGTAAGTTCTTGGGAAAAAAATTTGCTCCAGTAGTAGAAAAATCGGAGAATAACACTTGAGATGGTTCGGCCATGCAGAAATATAGGTCTCTTAGTGCACCTGACAGGAAGTGTGATTGTATCAACAAACCACAAGTTAGAGGTGGGGTAAGACCAGAGTTAATTTCGATATCATTAATTAAGAAAGATACGAAGGTTTGTCGCCTGAATGATGACCTTGCCTTAGATCGTATAGATTAGCAGAAAATGATTCGTGTCGCCGACCTCATTTGATTGGGACTAAGGAAGAGTCGAGTTAAGCTGTAAATATATGCATACACTTTCATGGTTTCAAATCATACCTGATGGATCAAGTAAAAAAGTCTTGCAGTCTACATCTCTGCTTTTTCACATATTTGATCTTCTTTTGACCATCTGTTCAGTATATTAGCATGATCGAGTAAAGGTGACTCACTAGGTTATATGTCCTATCGGATCTGATCCATTGCCCCGTACCAGTTATATATGATTTTGTATTTGACAAATCAAACTGGAGAATTTATTCCATGTAGCCAATTCAAATAGTTGATATGGAAACACTGTTTGGGCAGATGAGTTACTTGAGTATAGGTGAAGCTAGTTATGTTTCCCTTTACTCTCCTTTTTCACTCGGGAATTGCTTTGTTATTTGAACAATCTACCATATCTTGTGTTAGACATCATCAATAGCATGCTGTTCATTTTTAACAGCTGTGCCACAAATATCTTTCTAGTTTTTCTGATGGTAACCTGCTTCTTTGTTTACGGAGATTTATTTGCACAAATTAAGTTGGAAGAAGCGCTACATACATTGATGATTAAGGCCGGTCAACAATGAAGCTTGACATCTGCATACACAAATTACTTATTTATTTTGTATTCGATTTAGTAATTATACAACATCTTATTGGGTTATGATATAGGTTGGTGCCATCGAAGGAAATGAAGAGCTGACCCCTCTTGGGTATCATTTGGCTAAACTCCCAGTTGATGTACTAATCGGAAAGGTATGCACTAATGAGCCCTCGTCGCTTAAATGATTATAAGATAAAATACTGGTTACTCCCTTCCTTCCAAAATAAAATGTCCAGTATTACAATGCGGGATATACTCCAAAATAAGTTTTCACTTTGGAAACTTTGCTTTTGTGGAATAAAAAGGAAGTCTTGTATCCACAAATTTTTGTGACCTATACCTAAGTTGTTTGCGTCCACAAGTGATTTTGTTTTATTCAGGTCGAAATGACTTGTCTAAAACTTTTGCCAATTCAAACATGACACTGATTTTGTCTCTTTTCCACTTCCCACAATCCCACAACATACAACCACACAAAAACAAAAGAAAGAGAAAGAACAACACTCACGCTCTCATATTGTGTGCATGTGTGATTATTTTGTATTGCTTCAATTAATTCTTATGTTCAAATATGTTAATGTTTCATGTGAACTGCAGATGATGTTATATGGTGGAATATTTGGATGCTTATCACCAATCCTTTCTATTGCTGCATTTTTGAGCTATAAATCTCCATTTGTATATCCGAAGGATGAGGTTCCTTTATTTCATTTACTACTCTTTATTCTTATCTCTCTTGAATTGTTTGGTAAGGAATTAGGAAGTGAAGAATAAATCTGTTACTGCAGAGGCAAACTGTTGAAAGAGCAAAGTTGGCTCTGTTGACTGATAAGCTTGGTGGGGCACATGATGTCTATGATAGTAACCGGCAGTCTGACCATTTAGTGATGATGATTGCTTATAAGAAGTGGGAAAAAGTTCTACAAGAGGTGAAACCTTACAGAATCATGAAAACCATTTTTCGCATTCGTTTGTCTATCTCTCTGAGTTTCTTCTCTCTGTTTTGGTCAATAGATATGAGTTATGGCATTTCTTGTTATGCATTTCTTGTTAGGCATAACGAAACTGTGGAACAGGGTGAATAGGTGAAATAGGGCTGTTAACCACCTCTTAAGAGTTCCCTTATTAAGGGTAAGTGAGGGTTTCAAATTTCTTTCATTTACGGAGACAGAATGTGTCTCCCGTAACTAACTACTTTATATGACTACACTTTTAACAATGCTAACCTTTATAGCCTCGTTGTATCATGCTCAGATTTGACCAAACAATAGTGCTCGCAGCCCAAAAATTTAAGTCCTCTATTCCATTTCAGGGCGTCCCAAACTACTCCCCTTACCTTTACGTGGAAGTTTCTTAAAACAGAATGGTTTGTAGTACCCTCTTTAGTACTGAGATAGGAAGGGGAAAAAGGGTAAAGGAAGTTCGGATTGATCTGATGCCACTAGAGGACGATCTGAGCAAATAAAATAAAATATGCGCACAGTTGATTACTTTCTTAAAACCTGTGTAAAATCAATAGGGGACCATGTTCTAGGTTTGAATTTAATACGTGACTCGACACTTCCACCCAGACTGCTGTATTAGGGTATTTTATGTTCTTTCAAGTGGATGTGTGCTCGTGGTGTTTTTTTCTTCTTCTTATACTTCTTCTATTTGGGCTTGATTGGAATTGATGTGATTCTGCACTTTCTTCTCCCAGACGGCTGTATCAAGGTGTTCAATTTTCTTCAAATTTGATATGGAAGTGTGATAAGGCCATAAGGGTTATCTTCTTCATCATTTTTTCAGTAACAAACAAAAGAAACTGAGCGTTTTCCATTCTAGCTTTAGGCACAAAGCAGTGTGAATGTGCAAATCTCTGTGTCGAAGTAAATGTCTTTCTAACTGAGTAGTGCATCTTCCAGACTACAGTGAATTGGTCAACTAATACATTTGAGTATTTTACAGTGTCATCTTGTTTCCTTAAGTTGGTTATGTAATAATTTGGCAGTACTTAAATCTTTTTCTTCTTTATCATCTATTGGTTAGCTTAACCCTACTAAGAAAGCAAATGCATTGCAATGTCATAGTGTAACTTTGCAAAAAAAAGATTGCCTTACTAATACCTGGTTATTGTACGCACACAAATTCTCTTTTTTCTAATGGACCTTTACTCCTGTCAGTGTTTTAAACTTCATATAGGTCCTATTATACTTGTAGGACAATAGTATGATGGTGTTATGAGGATTCTTTGTTGCTAATATAACTAATTTCTTTTGCAGAATGGAGCGAAGGCTGCAGAATCTTTTTGTAATTCGTATTTCCTAAGCAGTTCGGTTATGTATACGATAAGGTACGTTTCTGTCTTTGCGAGTGTCTAATACAGTTTTTGTTAAGGTAATAAAGCAAATTTAGTTAGAAGAAAAACAAAAGCATTAGGCATTCATCATGTATTGTTACGTTGGATTCATCTAAACTATTAACCTCGAGTAACTTGAATACCCACCAGAGAACCTAGGATGGTTATCAGTCTCCTTTCTCTAAGGAGCAGCTAGTTGGTATTTATAATCATTGAGCTAGTGTAGTAGGCTAATGATACATGTCGCAAGCACAAGAATGAAGGCACTGGAGTTGAGTTATCGTCAGGTTATTTTGTGTTATTATTTAAGAACAAACTGAGATGTAATTCTTTTACTATCAGATATTTAGTACTCCGGATTGAAGTTATCATAGACCAAGTAGGATTAGTATTACACGTCTCCCAGTTTAATTATATTATAGAGTCCAAATAGACTTAAGATTATTATTCCTATTGTTATTCCATTGATTAGCCCTAGTCCTAGTAGGTTAAAGATTTACTTTTGTTCTCTAAATATTGATGTAATCCACCGTCATTTAATAGTGAATTAATAATATATCTAAGTTGAGATTTAAAGCTAGTTGTGTGTTTCTCCTTTTTTCTGATCTTGAATCTTCTTCTATTTCTAAATTCTCTATGCTTCCGCCATTAGGAAAGTACCCTCTATATGCTATCTTCAGAAATATATGATATGTAAGAGAATGTCCTTAACAAGAAAGCCTATAGTACCAAAGCTTTCTGAACTCTCTCTTTTTTGTTTTTGCTGATGTGTCAGAGACATGCGAACACAATTTGGAACATTATTGGCAGACATCGGGCTAATCGACCTTCCAAAAAATTATCAGGTGTTTTTGCTATGGATTTTGACTTATCTTCAAAGTTTGATTATTTTCCTCAAAATATGCATGTTTGCTTTTCACTATAGTACATTCTATATTTGTCTAAGAGCGCAAGAATGGAAATTATAATTTGTTCCTGGTGCTATTATAAGATCCTGCTATCAGATTTGTTGCATTATTTCAGATAAATAATAAAAGAAATCCTGCTATATGGATATCCTGGAGAGCATGAAGATTTGTTCCAAACAAAAGTAAACAAATTAGTTTGGGTTGACAAGAAAGTAATGTTTTAGCTATTCTTACTTTTGCACTGAAAATGGGAAAACTTAAGTCATCAAAGACTTCATGCTGCTGCATAACTTCTTGTTTTCAGCTCTCTCGTATAATGTAGTACTCCGTGGTATATATAAGGATGATATGATGTATGATTCTCAGATCGTTATGTATTTTCTCAAATATGACCCTACTTGCATCTGACACTATGTAAATATCTGTCTTCCCTTTATGTAACTCATTATTTTTATTCCCTCCGTTCCAAAATAATTTTCTTCGTTGTAAAAATCGTGGTTTTAGGATTATCATCTAATATGTTGATTAAAACATTAAAGTTATGTAAAATACAACTATCAGTCTATTAGTGCTTTAAATTTATCTCCTTCTGGGGGACAATTTAATTTGGGACTTCCCGAAAAGGAAATGAGGTCAATTATTTTGGGGGGAGGACACTATTCTTGCTTCATATTTGCTGCCTTGGCCATTTCTTAAGATTTAATTTAATTAGTCAATTTTAAAAGTTTTTGGGCCATCAAACATTGTTTCTGATTCTGCTAACTTTGTTCGTATCGTCGACATAATGTGCGCATTCTCATGTATAGATGAATATCAATAATCCAAGTTCCTTTTTAGGGTAATTTCCATGAGGATATTCATGTAAAATTTATTGGAGATATTGAGTTCACATCCACCCTTGCGCAATGTGACCAGTATGTGACGGGTTTTACTTCAGTTATTTCATTGCAATCAGTCAGACCAACTTTCAATCTTTAGTATGCACATGGAACTGTGTGATTGTTATTCTGTGTGAATTTCACTTGCAAAACTCCATATCCATATCTAGGGTTATCAACATCATCTATTTTGTTATATAACCAGTCACCAGAATCTGATACCATTCATATGTGACACAAGTTTTTCTTTTGAGTTTTTCCTCTCAAGAAACCATCAACATATAAATTACTTCCATGCAAAACTTTTATGTCATGCTTTAAATTTGGAGGAAACCTATCATGTTTGTATTTAAGGGTTCTAACTGCAAATCACATTTGCTTTAATCAGATTGGGGGCAAATGGAAAGGGAAACTTGATAGTTGGTTTTCTGATACATCACAGCCGTTCAATGTGTATTCCAATCACTCTTCAGTAGTGAAGGTAAGGTTTGCATAATTTAAGGTGCTTGAATTGGATAATTCTTTTCTCATGCAACTTCTTGGTATCATAAACAAATCTAGTAAATCTAGTGATCGATGAATAAGTTTAGTAATTCTGTGGTGATATGCAGTACTATTCTTCCTTGACAGTTTATAACTTGATGGGATTTTAAAATTAAATTAACAAGATATACAACATGAGAGTTTGTCAAAGGCAATAGTGAATGGGGATGGGGGGAAACACTTGACAAGCTTGATGCCGACAAGCTAAACTATTATCGGGGCCGTCATTCCAGGTATCGCTGATGTTTGTCCAAGTAAATATCCAAGTCCATGTGTCGCTGTGGACGTGGTTCTAGGTGCAATAATTAAATGCTGAAATAAATGCATTTTCACTTGTATTTGGTATCATAGTTTTGATCCTGATGGATTATTGATGGATTATTTACGCAATTCTTCAACGAAGATAAGACTTAGATTCCTTAAGGTCCAGTGAATTGCATTCTAGCTTTTATTCCCATTGATATTAAGTCTAAACTTTATTCCTGTACTATAGCACTCAAATAGTTCTCCAATGCCAATATTTTTAATCTGTGCCTAAAATATTAT
>JAOTQG010120137.1:374-10787 GCA_025631175.1 Iris virginica | reverse complement strand
AGTAGGAGGATAATTTAGGAAAGTATGTGTAAAAACTTCCTAAAAATCCTAAAAGGACAACTATTTTGGAACAAATTATAACTTCTAAAAGGACTACTATTATGGAACGGGGGGAGTAATATATAGATGTGTGAGTGTCACATTTGAAGTCAGTGCCACATACACCAGGAAAAACAAGTAGACACTTGTTCAGAGACAGAGGGGTAAAAAACTTCAATCTACAAACATTAGCAAATAGATAGGGGTAGATCATTGGAACAAATAGAAAACCCAATTTTCATTCAACAAGAATAAACATTGAGTAATATCTTAAAATGACATTACTTTATAAGGATCTGTAAGCTTGTAAATTTACATTCTTGATTTCGTCAACCAAAAAATAAAATAAATAGAGAAGGAAATATTATCCCAAGAGATTGTTCCTAGGTTATTCATGATGGATTCACACACAAATTGATGAAATTGATTTAAAGTTTCTTACCATATTTTCACGCTCAGGAGCCACCATACCCTTAGAGATGTGGAAATCTAACACATGAGCCCCATATCCAGGCTACCGAGCATAGAGAATTGTTTAGTAAAAACAAATAGTAGATTCAAAACTCAAAAGATAGAAATGAATTTCCAAATGTCATTTAATATGAGCATACCTTAACATCGAAAGAAGCAAGTATGCGATCCATTTTCATTTTTGGATAAAATCTGCATAAGGAGAAGTTCACTACACATTATGGCGCTTAAGTACTAATGAAATGTCACAATAGATCCTTCTAACTACGTCCTCCGCTCAGGGCAAAGAGTCCACTATTCTATATTGGGATGTTTCCCTCAAAGAAGCCACTATCAAATTTAAACTGTAAATATTTAGCATTTTTCTCAAATTATTTGTTTCTAGAGAAAAAATAATTATCATCAGTACAATTCATAAGAAATAGAAAGTAGTAAAAGTAGAAAATTTAGAAGTTATGACTTTCAAACGCGGACTCTCTGTCCGGAAGGCAATCAAGAAGGCTGCATAAGTAAATATATAAACAACAGAAAAGTGGGCTAATCCAACCAATCATGCTTGGACAATGGAAAGGCCACCGGTTTATCTTCCAACAAATTAACGGAGGAAGTACAACACATGGATAGAGAGAGAGAGGGAGAGAAAAATACAAACCAGGGAGTTGTTTTTGGCGTATTTCGATCATTTCGTTCCCAAAGATTGTAGAAAAGTGTGGAATTAAGATACCTATATATATATATATATATATGTGTGTGTGTGTGTGTGTGTGTGTGTATTGTACTTTTGCATAAAATTTCTATCAAAATATGTTCACAAATGTAAGTAACTAAAAAACCTGTTCTCAAAATTATCTATAAGGAAAATCTGAAAGTTCAGACAAAAACCAAAGTATAAGAAGAGTATGTTTAAACAAACCAGGCCCAATTAGCAATCATGGCAGGCTTTGTACTGTCAAGAGCAAAGCCTCACTATATTGAATGATAGTGAGCAATAGATGAAAGAAGGCTGAAAGCTGTGCTTAAGAACTTTACGAAGCAAGGACTAATTGCAGTTGAGTTGAAATATACTGAGAAGATGTCTTCTGTCAAAACTACTAAAGATAAAATTTGAAAAGAGCACTTCTCGGACAGTAACATAAACCCAATATGAGATTAGTAGGAAACAAACAATGCATACTTATTTCCGTTTGTAAAAAAGAAAAATGTCTACTAATTTTCGCACCAGATACAAATATTAACAGCAGTAAGAGTTGAGGGAAAACTAAGACTACCATGGACGGCATCAATGATATGAGTAACTGCTCAACTGATGATCTTGCTTAGCAGAGACCAAGTAATTGTGACCAAGGATAAGTAGACTAGAATTTCTTTCATTTCTTTTTGTGCTAAATGTGTAAGTAGTCATCTTCAAAATTTCTCCCTTTTCAATGAATTAAATAAAGCATACACTTAATTGGATTTAAATGAAGTTCAGAAATTAATCTCCTAAACGACAATTTGTCCACAACACAGCATTTGGTGGTCCCCTAAGCAAGCAGGTTAATTTCCATTTCTTTTCTTGATACATGCGTAAGTAGTAATCTTTCTACCTTTCCAATGAACTAAATAAAGCCGCACTTTGCTGGTGATTCTACCAAAACCAACCTATAAGTTCATATTACAAAGTTAGGTGTATCAAGTCTTATATCAACAAGAGAAGTATCATAACATTTCACGAGTGGGTTTGTTATATGTACTGTCAAAACAGCACAAAGGTTCTCACTCGGAATTTCAAAATATGTAATTAATTGAACTGACAATTCAAGCGTCTGCAAAATCCATGAACCCAGAGAAAAGCATGAGAAACCATACCTTGACATGATCTTTTCAATACAGGGATTAGCATAGGTTGGTTCACTGTGAATACTGTCTGTATCAGAGAAGCAACTCCCTAACTAAGCAAGAAAAGCTAGGATGAGAACTTCAAAGTTTCAAGACACTTAAACGCCATATATCTCATTTTGGAAGTTTGACTAAGAACTTGAACCTGACCTCTTTTGCCATCATAAGAAGGTCATCCTTTTCTGTTTTTAGAAACCATCCAATCTGACAAGCAACCTTCTTACATCAAAACAAAATTAGAATTGAAGTCATGGCAGAGAAAGCTATTTGACTAGGAAAAATGAGCCCATTGAAAATCTGTTCTACAAAGGTATAGTATTGCATCTTGAAAACTCAGATACTTATATAGATGGTTAACATACAAGTTAATACTCCCTCCGTCCCAAAATGAGTGGCTATTTTTGGGAAAATCTTGTCCCAAGATGAGTTTCAACACTGTAATGAAGTTACTAACTTCACCTTTGTCATTGAGTTTCATTGTCAATTTCCAGTGATATTTTTAGGTACTCTCATGCTCGAGTCATATAGCGCAATGAACATCAGAATCAGAATATCATAACGTGATAAAGTTTCATCAAACTTTCAAAAAAAAAAAAACTCCCTCCGTTCCGGGCAAAAAGTCCATGTTTGAAACTCAGACGACGTAATTTTGAACTTTTAGCACTTTATATCTCGTACAAATCATACAAAATATATTCCCTCCAGTCTGGACAATTAATCCATGTCTGAAAGTCAAAAATGTTAAATTTGTAATTTTACTCCATATATTTTATAAATTGAATTAAAGATGATTATTTTTCCATAATATGTTAGATAACTATCATATTTTGAACATAAAAGAAATTTTTGGAAAAAAAATGAAATATTTGTTGGTTAATTTTGAAAGTGGACTCTTCGAATGAAAAATCCCAAAATGGAATAATTGACTCTTTGCACCGAACAAAGGGAGTTATTTCTAAAATATGTGATAAAACAATCATGTTTTCAATATGAAAGAAAAAATTTGGAAAAAAAATATTTATAGCTTATATTTTGAAAGTGGACTCCCCGAATGAAACGTCCCCAAATGAAATCGTGGAATATTTGCCCGGAGCAGAGGGAGTAAAACTAGTGACAGAAAAATTGTTGCGTAATTAAGAATCATGCACGTAACAATGGACCATCTTGATCCTACTATACATATCAAGATAAACAGCATTTGTCTGTTATTTGGTTCTTAATAGAATTAAAGCCAGAGATACCTTCACAGACATCATGAGTACCATTAAGACCGCGTGGAGGTTGCAGTCGTTTTTATAGCGATATACCTACAGTTTTCAGTTCAAATGATATCAATAAGATAGCAGCATCGTAAGCTATGTAACCCAAACTATTTTGGCAGCTATTTGAGCCACATGTTCTCATTAAAATGGAGATGAATACTCATTTACGATCATTCAAAGTCATTCTAAGCACTATCAATAAAACGAGTGGAAGAGGAGCCTGGCATCACCTTCTCCAAACAATCATTGCCGGCCTGTCATCCAATTTCTAGAGAGATGTGGAACCATTAGGTTAGTCCAGAGGTCCCCTAGTTGCTGCACTCAAACTTAAAATACCTTGAAGGTTCAACGATAAACCAGTTTTGATAGTTTTGTTGCATTTGTTGCTTTCGGAAAAGGTCTATGGTTTGGGCGGGAAGACTTGTAGGGGGGAGAGAACTGACGACCAGCGAGCATCGCCTACTGAGATACTGGGTTCGTCTTCTTATTCTTCATCGTCAACTCTCTCTTTTCCTGCCTCTACCCCTCAGTCCCAATTCCTCTGTATCTCTTTGTCCCACTCATTTAAATCATTTACTCAAACTCCTTCCTTCTATTCCTCTTTGTTTCTCTGTCTCCATCCTCTCTATTTTATTATTTCCTACTGTTATATATACATACCTGTATCTAACCATATCATACCCTATCCATGTTTTGATGTGTCAGTGCACTCAAGTACATCACCTATCCATCTCCATGTCTCACAGATCATCAATCAAATGGCTAAATAAATGGCTTTCTCTCAGCACTGGAATTCGGAAAATAGAATCCTCTCGTATCATTGGTATATTTCCAAGTTTTGTCTGAGTGTCGCCGAAATGCAAACTCTAAGATCGATGCGTGATAAAACTAGAAAAGATAAGATACGTCAGGAACAAATACATCAGATAGTAAAAGGTGCTCGTATAACAGAGAAAATGAGAGAATCGCTTAAGATGGTTCCAGCAGATACAATGTAGGCCTCTCAGTACACCCTTTAGGAAGTGTGATGGTATCAACCAAGCTAAGGTTAGGGGAAGAGCAAAGCCAGCATGGATACCATTAAAGAAAGATATGAAGAAATGCCGCCTATATGATGACCTTGCATTGGACCGTAATGAATGGCGAAAAAGGATTCATCTAGCTGACCCAACTCCCAAGTGATTAGGACTAAGGCTGAGTTGAGTTGTCTATATGATTAGCATACCAACATTTATCACCACATTTTAATATCTAGTAGAAAAGAGAAATAGGAGCAACATATACAATGACATTGGACACGCTACCCTGTTAAGAACGAAAAACATGAAGCTCAGAACAGTTATGGATGCGAGATAAATTCTATACATGTACACAGGAAAAGACAGGTCAGCAAGATTACAAAAAATTTTGTGGCCCATGGTTTTAACAAACTGCATGTCCAATCAATTTAATCATGCAAGTATGTCACATAAGCTTCTTTTATAGTGTCAAAGCATTCAACGTCAAAGGAAAGAGAAATGGATGGTTCTTTGTTGGGTATCTGAGAGCCAGCCAAGATGCGTCAAGCTAGTTGCACTTGGCTTGTAATTGGTCAACTGGAGTACACATCATATTAAACTTGGAATCATTCAGCAAAGTTTAGTCCAAGTCAAATTCTTCTCATATTGTAAGTTCGCTTGTCCCAGCTCAAACACTTAACAAGCTCAAATGTAGTTTGGATGGGACATTCATACCCGCTCTCAATAGTTTAAAAGGTTGTGTCTGGAAGGGGGAGGGGACATAAAAAGGAAAAATAAAGCGGAGAATAAAATTGCGGCTTAAAACTAGTTTTTCACTCATTTTGAGTAAAATGTAAATTAATCTGCAATGGAATACGGCAATTTCTAAACAACATAAAGTGCAATTTCTCCTGTCCTAAATGGTAGGTGATAATTGATACATGCATTTGTACATTCAAATTCAAGTTTGTGAATGATGATTCAGAAAGCAACTAATAAATTCACGATATATCTTTAATAGGTAACTAAAATTAAGAAAATTTTGATATATGGATTAATGAAATATATACCACGCAAATATATATACATATATATACTATGGGTTTTTCCAACAGTTTGCAAGAGTAGAGCGTACAGTAGATGCATCAATAACCATATTCTATGATTACATATCCTAACCATGTTCTTTAACAACTTGCCTCAATGTTCTAAACAATTATTAAAATGTCATGCCGCAACAATCACTGCAGGAATCGAGATGAAACAAATAAACCCTTGCAACTTACCTGTTTTAACACCGAAGGAATATCATGAGATTTTGATGGAACTTCATTGCTTGCAACTGCATTATCTATACAGCTATATCAGACAATGAAAGATGTATGTCAAATATTGAAGCAACCGTAATCTTAATCAGGCAATCTACTCTGAAAAGCACCCATTATACCGATCACTTTTAAATAACTTAACAATGTAAATCTCAATTAAAAATTTCGAAAGTAAAACTACATAAAAATATAAATTGCATAATATCATTGCTATGAACACACAACTGTGTGCGTCAAATTACTAGTTAATCATAAATTGATTACTATCACTCTTCGTCAACATAGATTTAATTACTGGTAACCACTTCTATTTTTAAACAGATATCAAGTTCTGGTGAGGGATGAGTCCTAATATATTCAGATATTAGGGATTTGTCCTGAAGAGGGTGAAGTCTCTGCGAAGGTCAAGATGCAGCTCCTCCAAGTTCTGTGTATAAGGAATAAGTTAATCTCTCGCAACTTCTTCAATTAGCGGTCAGATTGTAAGTCACTGAAATTAGTTTTCTGCAAGCTTTGTAAGTTGGAGCTTCAGTTTTGCTACATGATTTGAGTTAATTGAGGTTTGAAACATCTTGAACTATCTTTCAGCCCAAACACTATAATGTTAACAATAGAATAATTGTTTTGGCATCTCTGCAATAACAAAGATATGGTAAATTTACTTGAGATCAATCAGAGGAATATTATATCCATCCACAATTAAAACCTCTTTTTGGAAGCTTCACAATTAAAACCTCTTTATGCTAATGTAGCAACATACAGCTAAGGAAAGCTTGGTAAATTGTGGAATGAGATAGTATCCCAAGATAACCGACTGAAGTGACGTTATTCACTCTTTGCCTTCATGTGTACAATACCCCATATATTAAGTGTATTACCTCATCAATGGGCAAATATCATTTGTCATTATCTGTTTAATTTATTTTAGCCAAACATAATTTTATTACTTCCTAAGCCTTGTATGTCAAGGGAACATTTGCAGACGTATGAACACAAGCTATCATTCTAGCACTTCATTCTCAATAGACAAATAATGCACATGTAAATTACTTTCATACACACACACACACACACACACACACACCTGTAACCGAGCAACTAGAATCAAATTAGCAGTACTTAGAAACAGTAAATATCAGTTTCAGTGACCAAATAAGCTGGAACGTGTTAAACCAAAATTGTTTTATCGACGGACTTTTACCCCCAAAAAAGTTTAAATGCGGTGTGAACGTGAATTGGATAAGGGAGACGGTTCTTCCACAATATTTATCTAGTCTAAAGATAAAAATAGGTAGGAGAGAGAAAAGATGCACATTGGAACCATTATCCTAAATAATTATAAGAAAATGGCACAATCATACAATACCAATAACTGATACCGAGTTTCCATTTGTTTAATCAAGAAACCCCAACTTTTCAAACACAACACACATTGGTTACATAAACATAAACTTTAGTATTCCACACACACACACACAATAAAGACATTTTTTTCAAAAATGTATTTTTAATTTATCACCATAAACGCACAAACATACGCTCAAACAAACATAATGCATATTTAAAAATTAGAACCACTAAATTAACCTAAAACAAAAGCACATTAGACACACATTTCAGTGATTTACACAGAAAGTAAGAGAAAGAGGGGCCAGGGGGGAACCGAACGTGGCTAAGGAGAGGCAGAGGTTGGGGAAAACCGACGGCTGGTCCTTGAAGCAACCAGTCCGTAAATGCATCCCTAGCACGTACGTCAGCTTATCCACCAGTTTCGACGCTGCTCCTCCTCCGCCTTCACCCACCGCCGCCGCCTCCATTCCCTCTCTCTCGCTTCCTATCGTGCGTTTGGTATTTTTGAATGCAAAAATGAAATGAAATGATGCCGGCTAATTTTGGTCCCCAAATATCTGAAATTTACAAATATTTGCCGCCTTTCCAATTTACATATTATACATGCGTTTGCCATTTTTGGATAAAAAGCATATTCGTACAGTACAGTACACGGTTTCAAATATACTCACATTGTTACACGACATGAAAGCTTTGATAACAGGCGTATTAGTAGAGTAATGTTATATGATATTTATTTTTTTTTATGGATATTTTTTTTCATTTTTTCTAAATATTTTATCAAAATACTATATATCACAAAAAATCAAACGGATTAGTTTATATGGTTATTTTTTCGATATTGATAGTATAAAGCTATTTATAATGTAGACATATTACTATGATTTACGATTTACAACTTGAAAGCTTATGTCACGTGATTATATAAGATACAATATTTTCTCACTAAAATAGAAAAAATAAAATACAACTTTGGAAGCTTTAAGCCCCTTACCTAAGTAATTGTTTAATGTAATACAATAAACAAATATTATAAAAAAAAATCGTAATCAAAATTTAATGTCATCTTAACATAACGATAAACAGTTCTTTCCATTTACTACTTCTGGAGTACACTGTATAGGGAGATATAAATTTTTGGTCATTTCTCAAAGTTATGCATCGTTTGACTTTTGGTCAAATACAATTATGATGGCATAATGTCTTACTTAAAAGTTAGTAGAGCAAATAAGTATTGAATTATGTATTACTTAATTCGGAAAAAACTTTAGTTTGTTCTTATAATTGAACTTTTAGTTTAAATAGGTGTACGAGGTTTCAGCTTATAATACACATATATGAGCTTTAATCTCAAATACACAGGTATGAGCATTCATCTCTAATACACATGTGAAAAATCGGTTCACATATCAACTTATAGCATGAATATTGATCTCAATAAAATCACGGGATTCAAATATATATATATAGCAAATTTAATGCTATAATATTTCATACGTAATCAATAATTAAAAATCAAATGCTATATGGATGTAATATATTGGGCAATCAACCATAAATCATGCAAGAATTATATAACATGTCACATAATTCTCAAGTAAGTTTAAAATAAATCTAATAAATCATAAGCTTGTAAATAAATTTAATATCTACCAATAAATAATAATTATGGAGAATATATTTCAAGCATGATTAATTTGGTTGAATTTAATCATAAAATAATAGCTCATATATAAAAATAATTTGAGTTTAAAATGAAAACTCAATTGGTCAAAAATAATTTTCAATTAAACTCGTGAATAAATAAATTGATTAAATTAATAAAATGACAAATGTAAAATAATCAAGGAAAATAAAATTTTGATTATACATAAATAATTTAATTGAAAATATCATAATTTAAATGGCCTAAATAGAATAAATGACTAATTTTAATTAGTGGCATAATATAATGGCCTAATAACAAATTTTAAAGGGAGTGTAATTTAAAACACTCAAACTAGCCCAAATGGACAATGCAGAACACAGCCTAAGTAATTTAATTCCTGCATTCCATGGCCCAGAAAAAAGGAAACAATTTCTTTGGCCTAGCTCAAGCCCATACGCCAGCGGTCCGAGAAGAAAAAGGGGCAACCTCATTAAAAAGGCAAGCCAGCCCAGAAAAGAGCGCGGCCTAAAGGCTCTCACGCGGCCCAGAAGGGCGCGACCCAAGGCTTGGGTGGGCGAAATGGGAGTGGGGTAGGTGGGTGGGTGACCTGAATTGGACGCGGTTTGGGCCGCGGTTTGGGGCGATTCGAGGCGGATAGTGACTGAGCGGGCCGAATCGAGCGTAAATGGGTAGGGTTTCTCTAAACGAGCAATTAAGGATGAACCCGAAAATCAAGATGCGGGTCCGTCGTCAGGTCAAGGAGGGTCGGTCAGTTTTTCGACCATATTTTTCTCCTCCGGCCACCGTTGATCATGAAATTTATACCGATGTGATCGTTTTTTTGTGAGGAATAAACTCTCATTGCCAGTTTCAGCGAAATCCTTCGATTTCAATGTGAAAAAGACAAACTCATTTCACGGTTTACGATCCGTTCTGAGCGCCGATCAGATTTCTCAACGGCGGCAGCTCATCCGGCAACCAATGGCGATGATTTTATGCCATTGTGCTCGAATTTTAGTGAGGGTCAACACTCCATGGTCAATTTCATTGATTTTGATCGATTTTAAGGTGAAAAACTCAAACTCATTTAATGGGGAATTCACCGACACATATCTTTTTGCCGTCATTCATGACTTTTCGATAACAATTTATAATCGATGATAGAGCTAGGAGGATTAGCTCTTAGGGATGATTAATATTCCTGCATCTCATCATTGAAAGTACATAAATTTACCTTGTAACAATCGGAGACAATTTGGATAGATTCGATTTGTGAATCAGACCACCACACAGTGATTATCCGGTGGTCCTTGATTTCAAAAATTAACACAACATGCAAAAGCAATCAATTTGTTTTTTTTTTTTTTTGGTTGCTCTATCCTTACTAATCCAGTTCGACCCGGGTTGCGCACCTAGCATTGGCGGGTGAGTCTCTCAAC
>JAOTQG010120103.1:0-21315 GCA_025631175.1 Iris virginica | reverse complement strand
GAAAATAAGCTAAAACTGAAAACTAAAGGCATAGCGCCAAAGATTACATATTTACAAGCAACATTAATAAAGGCGTCATCATAAAATGAAGCTTGGAACTCTAAATGGCTCGGGTCCTAAAGTATTGCAGATGTCGTTCGGTCGCGGTGGTTGGAATCAAAAGGCATGGCGTGACTGATTGTGAGGAAACGTGCACGCTAGCATCGCATTCCAATCAATCTTATCAATAGGTGGATGTCCTCTGTTGTTGATCTACTCCGCATAAAATCAAATTGATTCTCCGATACCATTGTCTCCCTCCTTCGTTTACTGTCAACAATTCTCTCCCGAAGCTTCATTGTGTGACTCTTTAGTTTAATTCCTCTATAGTTCGTGCAACTTTTGAATGCCACCTTTATGTTCTATGTTGATACAATAGTGCTTCTTCTCCACTCATTTGGCATTTTCTTTGTCATCATAATTTTATTAAATAACTTAACCAGTCAGGACACCCCTACGTCACCTGTGCATTTCCATACCTCAAGAGGTTTTCCATCCAGTCCTATAGCTTTCAGGATTTTCATCTTTCTTGAGGCAAACTTCATATTCATTAATTCTACGAAAGAGAGTAATATTTCTACTTTTTCTATTAGTGCTACTATCGTTGTTCACTACATTTCCTACATGTTGCTCATTTAGTAGTTTCTCTTAATATATTCTCCATCTAAGTGCATCTGGAGCTTCATGTTTAAGATGGAAAGGAAAATTGTATTCAACAGCTATAAAACAGAAGTATTCTGTGGACTTGAAATATTGGGCTTTTAAGAAAGAGCATGATATTAAGATGAGTTTTGTAAAATGTGAATCCAAAGAAGAATCTGCGGTAAAAAGAGATGGCCCGATCAAAGTCATAAAGACGAATAGTCGTTACCATCTTTATGACAAAAGAAATAGAGAAGATTAAGTTTATGTGATAGTAAAAGCTGTCCAGAAAGTAAATATTGTTTCTTATTAGAAAAGAAATTTATTAGAATAAAGGAGAGAAGATACAAAAAAATGGATGAGAAGTCCATTGGAGCAAAAAGGAAAAAAATAACAAACGAAATGGATCGAAAAGAATGAGCTGTCCAATCATGCTGAAGAACTCAAAGTGAAACCCCACGAAATTCCCGTTAGCTAATGCCCATAGAGATTAAGAGGCCTTGAAAACCACTTTATCCCACAACAATCTCGATGGTAAAGTCTGATCTCAGAAAATTTTGGATTTGAGTTTCTACCATGAACGCCACATATTACATTAAATTGAGGGGAAATAACCAATTAACGAATGCTTCAGTATTAAAGATTCAACACAAATTTAGAGAATGAAACTAATCATGACTTCAATTGACAATTCAAAATAAATAGAAGTCCGACAATGATTCATCTTGAAATAAGATAAAATTTTGCTGCCTCAAACCAATTAAACTTACTAATCCAAGCCTTGAATCGCTTGCTTCGATGATAAAAAGAAAAGAATAACAATTTGTAAGAATTACAAAAATAACGAAAAATTTAAATTGAAATGAAAGAAAAGAAAGTATAAGTTTCCTATGCAAGAAGATGAGAGAAATGCCTTCTTATTTTGGGCTGAGAAAGACTAGGCTATTTAGAGATTAGAGTTTTAAGAATTATTAGGCTTTTGGTTTTCTTTTTTTTTTTAATAAAATTTTGAAATCCTTAACATAATTTATTTTTATTCAGACACATGGAAATTGCAACTTCCACTGGTTGGGCCTGCTGGTTTATGCTATGATGAGAAATAGTTTAGCTGGGTCTGTTCATGGATGTAAGGGCTGAACCAGATGACTTGTTGCCCAATCACAGAGAAAGCACACATGGATTATGCACTTTTCTCTATCTCTGAGTCATTCTCGCGACCCACGTGCCTCTGTGGCCGATGAGGAAGAGTGTGCATGCTAGGCACGTTCAGGGCCATAGGCTGTTTGAAAAACGTGTGTTCTTAAATGTGCATTCTCCAGATGCCTGACTTTTATCTTCTTCTGATTTAGTCCCTCAAGTACTTTGCACTTAATCGTTTCGTGTTATACTTTTCTGGTTGAACCAGAAAGCCGAGATTTGTTTTTTTTTTGTTTTTGTTTTTTTGTAGTTTCATCGCATTTCCAAAATCGAGCTGACTTTGTTTCTGCATTTCAGCTCCTCTAGTCACCTTGAAAACTGTTCAAGTGCCTTTATTTGCTTTCTGTTAACATTTGACCTTTATTTTAGCCTTGGTCTTGACAGCGTTAACTAGAAAGTGATTCAGTTCCATAATAGTAAGCTCCATTGCCTTGATTGGCACGGATTTGAGATGGAATGGCACGTTTGATAAAGAAAACCTGTACAAATAATAGTAAACCAATAAGACATTTTCTTGGAATGATATACTCAAAATACACAAAAAGAAGAGATAAGTCGGGGGTAAATTGTAGAATGTTGTTAGCTTATCATGTAGCTAAAGATTTATTTTGCTTTAATACAGATTGATGACAATGAGGAACATTTTTCGAGGCAGAATCCAGCTGCTTATACTCGAATAGTTAACTCTGCAACAAGGGGCTTTTACAGGTTCGATCTTTTCTGTAACGAGGTGCATGTGCTACTCATAATTCAATGTGAAATCATGGAGTTTAAGCAGGGGAATGATAAACTTTGTGCACTGGAAATTTTCTATCAGGATTACCTTTGTTGTAATACAATTGATATTGAATTCTCTTTATCATGCTGAGAGTGAGACATGGGAGAACACTGGATGGACATGATAATGCATGATGTTTGTCAATAAAACATTGACCTCTCTAACTCATAATTTGCTGTTACCAGCTTCTGTCAATCTAAAGTTTGCTGTACTTTATGGCTAGTCATCCTGTGTGTGATCTTATAACAAGAGACGGAGCTTTGCGTCCTTTTTGACTTCTTAATTACCATTTCTTTGCAGCTCACTCTTTGGTGGCAGCTCATATTTTTGAATAATTTGATGATTTAAAACTGTGTTGGTTGGAACCCATCAGTAAACTTGAGTTTGCATTACTTATGATTGTAATTTTGCTTCAGGATGGGAACTGTATTCGGTCATCTTGTGACACCTCTTTCAACATCTCCTGATGTTGACGAATCTATCCTTGCTCTATTGGGAATTTTCTGGCCTATGCTTGAGAAGTTCTTTCAATCTGAACATGTTGAGAATGCTAGTTTATCGTTGGCCGCATGCAGGGCTCTTTCACAAGCAATTCAATCCTCTGGTATTGCTGCTTTTAGATATTCTTCATTGTGGATTAGCTTACAAAACTTTGTGCATATCTTTTTGGAATTGTGTGGCTCATATGCTTGAACTATTTGTGTTTGGATCATTTGCAGGCCAGCATTTCGTGACACTCTTACCCAAAATGTTAAAATGTTTATCGACAAATTTTGCATCATTCCAAAATCATGACTTCTACATCAGAACAGGTGAGGCGTTTTCATTTTATTCTAGGAGCCAGTTGCAGTTTCACTGCATGAACCATAACAGAACTGTATTCGAATGGCCACTATAAGTTATTAGCTATTAGTGCTTCCATATAGCTGCTTCCTGCTCCACTACAAGATTGGGCCATTATCAACTTACAAGTTGATCCCTGAATAGTACGGGAAATTGTTCTAATAAATAAATAACTAGTAGAAGACATACTTGAATAACTTGCTCATAAATAATTCAGGTAGTTGAGAAAAAGAGAAAAGAAGGATTTAAGCTTCATCAGATCTCATAAGATTGATAAAATTGGGGTCGGTCTAGAAATAGGAAAATGAAGGTTAGTATATAATGTTAGGAGGATTGCGGTCTGAAATAACAGTGCACTATTCTCTTGTGCTCTTTCATGTCTTCGTCATCTTCTTCTCTTAATCTTCTTCTTGATCAATTACATGGTATCAAATCCCTAATTGATAAACTAATCAAGAGATCAAGCTGGAATTGTCTGATGTCGACATCTTGCCTAGTTGACGTTGGACAATGTATTCAAGAAAGGGGTATGAGCTTTTGTTAAGATTTGATCTACGGAAAGCCACCGAATGAGAAGTTTGAAGGCTAGGCTTTGATCCGAAAGGAGAGGCTAGTCCGCTATAGAGCTAAGATGTGCAGAACGCATTACTGAAGATTCTGGCAACCTATACTATGGATCAGCAAGAAAGACGTGAGGTGTTTTTTCGACCTGGGTATTTCATTGGGAGGCTCGATATTTAGCAAAGTGGTGTTGAAGTTTGGGTTACAATAAAGTGCATGTGATGAAACTTTGTTCATTCAATGAAGTAGGTTAAGAAGTTTTCATTTTAACGAACTGCTCCCCTCTTTTTTTTTACTTCAACAACTGTGCCGCTAAAGTTTTGATTATTACATTTTTATCTCAATTTTCTTAAAATGTTATTTCATGGCCTTTTTGCTTCCGCTGATCATTTAATGGGAATATTCTAAAGGCTGAAATCATTGATTGTAATCAATTCTCCACAAAAATAGTATTAAAATATAGTTGTAGAATTATGCTTTCATTATATATTTATGTATAAAATATAACATATTATTTTTAGGATAAAGGATCCCCGCACCCGCGTCTGGATCTTGGACACTTGTTAGCCTCAGCCCGTGGATCCCAAAATTCATAATTTTAGCGAATCCGACCCCTGAACACTCACCTGCACCCGACAATTCATCTGAGTCCTTGTTACATAGGTAGAGGGTAGACTGTAGAGGGTTTAGGGTTTATGTATGTAGATCATTGGCATAATTAAGTCGATGCCTTCTCTGATGTGTTTATGCATTGGCAAAGCTATCTTTACATCATTGGAAATGTAATAAAAAGAGGTTGCTCAACGTAAGGAGCTTAATAAGAAAGAGATGGTGGCATTGGAGTAGGAGGAGCGGGTGAAGTTGAAGGACTACTTAGAACTTTGAACCATGATGTGTGCTCAACTCAAAGATGAAGATTCTACGTACTCAACTCGTGAATGGAAAAAACATGTAAATGAGACCGGGGACAAACTCAAGATCACTTCTGGGGCATAAATAAGGCTTTGGTGCATTATTTACGATTGAGATAGAGAGAATGCAAGCCTACCCATCTAATCATAGAGTTGAACAGCTAACTTCTGTTTTACTGCAGTTGTGAGTAATTTTGGCGCGCAAGATAGGGAATCAGATGCGCAATGAAAAGAAACCTCCTCGAAAAATGTGAATAAAATTCAGAAGATAAAACAAAATTAATTGAAACTTGAAAGACCATGCGGATATTGATATCTACCTTAATTTAAACTATTTCAAGTTTGATTTTCCTTTTCTGTTTTTCCGCTAACCACAGTGAAATCACAACATTCTTGACTTTAGGATTTTTGTAATGGTATTTCGATAAATATTTCAAAATTTTGTGCATATTATTTTAAAATGTTTGTATTGGACGGTTTATGGTGGTGGCACGCTTAATCAATGCTCCTCACCTGTTCACACACACTAACACACGGATATAGGACCGTCTGCAATGCCAAGCGCCATTTTCATCTCACAATTGCTTAGAGGAAGAAAGCCCAATTCAACTTTTTCGGCTTGGTTACCTGGCCAAGGTAATTTCTTCATCTTGCATCTATTTCATCGCACAAAATTAAGAAATAGAAGGGGTATCAACCTAGGTAGAAATAATATCGGTATCCATGGTAGAAACAATAGGTGTATTGTATCCACCCCGGTAGAAACAATATGCGTATCGACCCTGGTTGAGACAATAGATGTATCTACCCCAAAATAAACTTTAGGTGTATCTACCCCGGTAGAAACTTTAGGTGTATCTACCCCGGTAGAAACTTTAGGTGTATCCACCTTGGTAGAACTAATAGGAGTGTCCACTTAGATGGAAATCTCTTAGTTGTTTCGTAAAATCTTTTGATGTATCCACCTCGGTAGAAATAATAGGGGTATACACCTAGATGGGAACCTCTTAGGTGTATCCACCCCGTAGAAACTTTATGTGTATCCACTATCCACCCAGGCTATATACACTGGGTACACCAGGCAAAAACAACAGGGTATCCACATAGATGGAAACCTCTAGGCGTATCCACAACGGTAGGAATCCTTGGGGGTATCCACCAACATAGAAACAATAGGGGTATCAATGTAGATGGAAACCTCTTAGGCGCATTCCCAATGGTAGAAACCCTTATGAGTTTTCACCCTGGTAAAAACAATAGGGGTATCCATGTAGATGGAAACCTCTTAGACGTATCCACAACGTAAGAAACCATTAGGGGTGTCCAGCTAGGTGGAAACAGTAGGTATATCGATGTATCCACGATGATGGAAACCTCATAGGCCGTTCGGTGTATCCACTTGGCAGAAACCTCTTAGAAATATCCACGCCGATGGAAACCTCTTAGGCAAACCAAGGGGAAGGGGGTACAAACCTCTTAGACCTATCCATTGCGGTTGAAACTTTTTAGAGGTATCCACAATGGTAGAAACCTTTAGGGGTATCCAATGTGGTAGAAACCTTTAGGTATGAATAATAACAGGGTCTTGATAATAAGTGCCCTAAGGGAACCAGTTAAGCTTACCAAAAGTGGAAAGGTTTTATGTTGGAAATTGGAACCAAAGCATTGATTGATGCCATCATTAGCACATAGTTCATAGAAGCATTGATTGATGCCACAATTACAGGACACGTGCTCTATCACTGCTCCTCCTCCTCATTGCCAACTTAGTTTGTTGCATATTGCAAGAAAAATGAGGAAATGTAGTACAGTAATAAATGCAAAACCGAACCCTCTAAAATAGTTTCAGTGTAAATGTCTTTGGAAATATTATAATGTGAATAATACTTAACAAATGATTTATTTCTAATTAATTTTGAAATGTATGTAATTAAATAAAGTTTTAAGCACTATCAAGTAGAACCCTTGCCCTTCTTGGGAATGCTATTCCAGCAAAGAAAGCCAATCCCTAGCCGGTTAACAAGAGTTGGTAGAGCGATGGAAGTAGTTCCTCTTTGTAGCCGAGGAAGCCTCTACAGATACCTCCAAAGAGCAGGTTTCGGTTGGTCCCTACAGGAAGTCTGGGAATTACTTTGACATATAATAATTTCCACTTTATTATGTCGTAGAAATATTGCTTCCTCTGTCCCAAAATAATTTGTTCTATTTAAGTTTTTCACTTTGTTTCACTATGTTTTTGGTTATAAAATAATGTTAGAAGTAATAGGAATAAAGGGTTAGTGTTATATATCATTTATGTCAAGGGGACTTAGTGTAATATGTGTATATGGGTAGAAGTAGAGATTTGTTTGTAATGTTTTGATTATGAGACATACATAGAGACGTTTCCCTCTCTCTTCCTCTCAGATCTACTTTCTCTCTCTAACCTAACTCTTGGGACAAATCTGACTAATTACAATACTTAGTAAGAATATTAATTAAACTATTCTGGATTGGAAACCTAAAATAGTTTGAAAAATTGAAAAATTCTTTGGTAAAAAGACATTCAACTTTCCACGGTTAGAACTATGTGCTTTCTTAATACTTCCCTTTGTCCTTATCATTTCCAGCTTCTGTGATCATCGAAGAATTTGGTAGTAAGGAGGAATATGGACCTTTGTTCATCAGTACGTTTGAGAGCGTCACATATGCATCATCAATATTGGCTCTTAATTCTTCTTACGTATGTGACCAAGAGCCTGATCTAGTGGAGGCGTATACCAGCTTCTCATCTATCTTTGTTCGCTGCTCTCCGAAGGTCCTCTCTCTCTTTCTCTATGCTTTGGATTGTCATTATGTAGTTCAGTGTGATAAAGTGCTTGATTTGTTTCAGAAAGTATTGGTGTCCTCTGGCCCTCTTCTTGAATTATCCTTTCAGAAAGCAGCTATATGTTGTACAGCTATGCATCGTGGTGCAGCCCTAGCAGCAATGTCCTATATGTCCTGTGAGCATCATTCATCATCATCATTTCGTATTCTTTTAATCACTGTATTCTGGTCTTTCTTAATTATATTCTATTACATCTCATTGGCGAGGGCAATGATTTAGGTGTCTAATTTTTCATGTGTTTTCGATCATCATGTCTTTACTTCTAAGCTTTGAGATTGTTGATCCATTACCAAGATGATGCATATTGACTCTTTAACTTTCCCTTGAGCTTTTTAGGTTTTTTGGAGCTTAGTATGACTTCATTGGTGGAATCCATCAGTCATATCTCTGACACAGCAGTCACTACCATGGCAATTCAGGTCATATCTCATAGCGGGGAGGGGCTTGTGTCAAATGTTGTGTATGCTTTACTTGGTGTTTCAGCCATGTCAAGGGTAAAGATCCTTAAATTGTGCTTATTGCATACCAATCTTAGTTGGGATTGACTTTTTTGCTTTGATGTATTTTGCTTCAATTTTCCTCTGTATTGAGTTCGCTCATTATGGATAGCAGTGACTGTTGGTTATGCTTCTGTCAATAGTGAGAACTTTGTAATGCCAAAATTACTATTAACAATCTCTGTCAATAGCGAGATCAAACTGATCTCCATGTTCGAATCCTCGGCAAAAATCAAATTGAGATTGACTGGTAAACCAGCTCACAAAGGTTGATGAATCTGGTTGGGTTGCCTTCTAATTGTGCAATATAAGTAGGATTTAGGAAAGCCTTGATGTATTAGTCGCAGCCATGGTTTTCGTTGACAGTTATGGGGAAAAGAAGAGGTAGTGGTGATGAACAATGGGAGGAGGAGGATTGCCGTAGTGGATCTAGCATTGGAAACTATCATCGCTTGGGCACAGTTTTGAGTAAGGATAGCCAATTTTGTATATGGTAAAAGGGGGATTTGCTCTTCATAACTGTCCAATCCATCTTGACTTTGCTGACAATGGTTAGTTTGCTTCAGTTGGACTACATTGGCTTGAACAGTAGAACATCAGGTTCAATGTTTTGCAGTGTGCCATAAGCAACCGGCTGTAAATTTAAGGTGCCAACGGTGATGAAACTTATTGTCCTTATATTTGAAATGTGGTTTCAAATGAAGTAGGAGTAGTGTTTTCGTTGTTTTCTGCTTGCCAAATATATTTCACGGAGGCTGATTTCGCAAATGATGGATTTGGACAATCATACAAATTCATAGGGTGAAATCCTCCATTTTCTGTTCTAAGTTTGAGTGGTTATCAAAGCACTGCCTTTGGTGATATCCTCTGTATGCTAATCAAATCATTTTGTCAATAGCAGCAACAATTCCTTTTCCTCTCCGAGGCACTGATGACAAAAAAAAAAGCACTTTTCTACATCCAAAATCAAAAGGCCCTTAACCGGTTACCCCAATCCTAATCTGTAACACAATAAATAGACCAGTCAGTATCCGCTGCTAGTTGATTGTCGCCGATGATTTCCTTGCCTCCAGTCGAGTGTTTTTGTATACGCCTTCAAAGTTATATTTTCTCCCTTGCAGGTTCACAAGTCCGCAACCATTTTGCAGCAGTTGGCTGCAATATGCAGTTTAAGTGAGAGAACAACCTGGAGGGCGATCCTCTGTTGGGAGTCTTTACATGGATGGCTAGGCTCTGCTGTAAGTCCTCTCTCTCTCTCTCTCTCTCTCTCTGCACCTGGAGCATACCAATTTAATGCATGTTACCTGTTAGGTGATAACCATAATCTCAATCTCTAATTTAGCTTTTTGTATCTGGTGCATACAAATTTGAAGCATGTTTACCCACAGATCACCATCTTCTGAATCTCTAAGGTAAAAGATAGGCGTAGGAATTAATGGAACGGAAATAATGATCGTAAGCTGGCTTTTTGAGCTCCTTGACTTTTAAAAACTAATCGCAGGCTCTCTTACTGTAAGAATATAATATCGGGTAATTATATAAATACGCCTATCACCTGTAGGTTAGTCCGAGTACTAAAAAGCCCGCAATATTGGACGAGTACTATGGAAAGAGGAAAGCAAGATTGCCCTTCCATCAAATTTCTAATGGAGATGTTGACCGTATTTAACACTTATGACCCCTGATTATACTAATCGTTTCGGAGAACCCCAAATGTTTAGAATATTTTTTCCCTCTGAAATATATATATATATATAATATGAAAAAAAATTAAATTGAGACAAATAAATGATGAAAAAATAAGTATTTGAAGTAGATCTTTATTAATTACTCCTTCGTCTCAATTAAATTGGCTAAGGGACAAAAGCTCATAAATTAAGGTTTAACTATTAATGCATTTAATTTTTCTTGTTTTTCCACTTGTACTCTTATTGATGGTTAATTTGACTTTGAGTTGCAATTGATTTGCTTTGTAAATATAGTGTAGTTAGGGGTATAATGAGAAAATAATCAATAAATGTTCGTTGAAAATTGAAGTGATCCAAAACTTTGAGAGGCAACAATAGAAAGTTGTCCAAAATAAATAAGACGGATGGAGTAGCATTTCCCTTTTATGATTTTGTACAATCAAATTACTAAAATTAAACACAAATCAGAATTGGATCACTGGAATTTAAAATTAAAAGGAAAAATAAACTACTAGTTTCATTATGTTTAAGGATTTGGATTGATTCTTGTTTATAAAATTTAAGCTAATTAAGCTATTTTATATTGAATTATTATTATATACAATAAGTTTATTGATTTCCAATGAAAAATGATTTTATTTTTAGATGCTTAACTAGTATCTTTATAACACTTGTGAGCATTTTTCGATAAAATAAACTAACTAATTAAAAATAAATTATAAATTAAACTAGCTTAATGAAACTTATTAAAACTAAAGTTTAAATGTAAAAACAGTAATATTCAATCATTTTAAAATTACTATATTCCTAAATTAAGAAAAAAAGGAAAGAAAAACAATCTAATTCACACTCTCCCCAAACAAGCAAAAGACGTCAATTCTTGGCTATAGTTTGAAATGTTTTCTATTTTTCCTCAAACTTATAAGTATTTTTGAAATTCATAAAAAGTATTATCAATAAAAATATATTATTACAATTAAGGTTATAGTATATTAATTAATTAAAAGATAGTAGATTAAAGAATTGAAAAACACGTCACATTAACTTTATCTTTTTATTATAATATGTATATTTATTTTTTGAAAATATGAAAAATGTTTTGGGTACTGGGGGTTCTTTCGCACAATTATACTAATTAGGGGCAATAAGTGTTAACGCCTATTAGTCGATTTAAAGAAAACTTGAGGAAAGGAAAACATTGTAAATTTTTGTCAAATTATTCGTCCAAATTTTCCGTTATTTTTAGTAATCGGACTAAAAATTTACTCTTGAATCATACTATAGTACAAGGGTATATTTATATAATTTCCCATATATATCTATAAGATGTAACAAGTTTATTATTGTATGATGTTGTATACTAGTATTGTTGATTTTTGGTAACCATTCATGAAGTGTGAGCCCAAGTTTCCTGTAATTTTGAAAAGATAACTACAAGGGAGTTTCTCATTGAAACCTCATTCTCCATGGCATTAGGTTATCTTGAGTAATTCGGTGCGCATCATACCAATTGGAGTGCTTCTTCACGTTTCTCTCATCACAAGCCCATAAAGTTCATCTACTGTTGTTTTCATCACTTCTGGCCCCATATTTGTTATGAGGTTGGTCTTGGTGTCATGGTGTGATTTTGGGAGGAACGCTCGATCGGGGATTCTTAAAAAAAATAAAAATAAATTATTCCCTCATTTGGTTTGGATTTCAATAGTTCATGATAACCCTATTCCCGTCTTTCTTGTTAAGGATGCGTAGGGTTATGGATCGAACATAGTTGTTCGAACTCGTGTTCAAGTGTTTCATAGTGCATTTGTTATATTTTGGTATTCCTTACGAACCTGAACAACTCCGGTTCGACTTGTTTGTTCGACAAGTTCAAACGTGGTTCGAGTTTGTTCGAAAGAGGGATGACAACGAGGCGTGGTAAATGTAAAACCCGTCCCATCCCGTCCCTAATAGAGCTAGAATTAGGAAGCCTTTTTATTTCCCGGTATGAGTCGGAATAGTATGATATTTCCCATTTATTTTTCATTCCATTCACATAAATAATGATATACATATACATGGACTTATTCCACTACAAATCACTTTTTCGTACAAACCGTGAGAATCAGTTGTATCTTAGTACATTTTTGTTATATGTTAGTTATATGTCTATATTTTGTAAAGCAAAGATCCAACGAAAGAAATTTTTAATAAAATCAACTAAAATTCAACAAAAATTTACTAAGATACAATATGTTCGTAAATATATAACAAAATAACTAACGATAAATTAACGTAAATACAATAAAAATGTAATAAGATACAACAGATGTTTTACTAAGATACAATAAAAAAACACTAAGATACACCAAAATTAACGAAGATACAACAAGTTCGCACATTTACACGATATTTGTGGCATGTACGTGATCACTTTCCTGCAACACCTACATATGTGATCTCTTAATATTTTTGTTGAATATATATGACGTGCCCGAGCAAGAGCGAGAGGTGTGACGTGGATTCCATTCAGCTTGACACCATCCCTCGAAGTCATGATGGCGAACGAGCCAAAGACGATATCCAGAAACCTGGACTCACCCGCCTAACTAGCACGAAGACTCAAGCGATCTATCCATTCCCTGGTCAGATGCTAGTCGGCATGAAGTCAAAAGATGCTTTTCAAAGTCATCGTCAAAAATCTATAGCCACCTCGATATCGCCGAACCTTATCTCGGGACCCCGTAAAAGCTTTAGGTTTGATATACTCCCGGCTAGGCACAGGATGTACGGCTCTTGCCAGCTTCTACTCTAGGAGTAACAAAAGATGCTTTTCAACGTCATTGCCAAAAATCTAAAGTCGCCTCGATATCACCGAACTATATCTCGGGACCCCGTAAAAGATGTAGGTTTGATATATTCCTGGCTAGGTGAGACGCGCATAATATGTGTGTAGCAACTGCAAGTGCACATTATCGCGTTTTGTAATATAGAAAGAAGTAGATTGTCGAACCCACAGAGAATAGTGGTTAATACTTATAATTACTGTAATTAAAACAATACTAATTTTATCTAAAACGATCGAATATTTAATTTATTAAACTAATAACAAAATAAAAAAATAAACTAAAATTATATACATGAACTTCTAGAGAAATTATGTACTGATTAAGGTGTTCAAGAGAGTTGATTTCACCGAATATCACATAATTAATTCCTAGATTTACTAATCAAGAATCGAAATTAACCTACAACCCGGGCCTGGTGAGGCAATCAGAGATTCATTAAGAACAGTTATAGTAGAGCAATTATCCTAGATTCAAAGGTTGTCCAACTCAATGATCCTTACTGTTTTCTAGGTCTCAACAGAGATTTCCCTTGTCCGGTGTAAACCTCTATTTGATCAATTCAATAAGTAGTTAATTTATTGAAAGAATTGAGAACAAGAAAACACAAGCAAATCATAAAAATAATACGAAAATATTCGATTCCATCTCTCCTCGAGAGACAGACTTATTTCATTATAAACAATGAATATCACTTCTCAAATTAATCAAAAACATAATTATAAAATTGAAATAATTAAGCACTTACATTAATCTCTAGAAAATTCAATTTGTGTTAATAATCCGACACCAAGTGGTGTCAAGAGAATCCAGCACACTAAAATTAATGGCCTAAAACTTCTATTTATAGTATAAAATAAATCATAGACCTAATTCTAAAATGAAAAAAAAAATATAGAAAATACAATAGAATTGGCAACTAATTATTTGGGTAAATCCTTAATTGACTTGGAAAATAATCAACATCTGGGAAATTAATTTGGTAGAATCCGGATCCAATTCAGGACTAAAACCGCGCACAAAATTGCTGCTTCATTATGTTGTACAAGTGGGACACGTGGCACCCTTCCATTGGTCAAGAGGAAGAAGCGCACGGATGGTGGCTGCTGTTGCCGTCTTTCCTAGCTCTGCCACGTGGCAACCTCCAGTTGGCTGCTGGTCACAGCATTGGGAGCTTGTACGGTACAAGGCTGCTGGTGCTGCTTTTATTCCTTTAATATTTAAGCCCCTTCTTTGTTAAATTTTTGACGTTCGTTAGTTCTTTTATTAGTAAGTCATTCTTAAATTGCTCGGATGACTAGCGAACCTTCACGACTTTTGTTCCAATTTGAACAAGGATTCCAGATGTATAATGTGAGCTCAAAATAATGCATAAATAATCATTTTAAGCTCAAAAGCTCTTGAGATTGCCTAAAAACATAAAATCAATGCATTATCTCGAAATAAATATATAAAATAAATATAATAAAATGCTAAAATATATGCATAATAAAAAGCTATCACTAGGAACAGGATGTACGCCTCTTGCATGCTGCCACTTAGGATTCTCATGGGCCCAACAAGTCATTCAATGCCACTATAGATACCCCTAACCTCATAATATTAAAGGGTATGTAAACCCATACTCAATTACTCATATATTTATCTCTGTACTATGAACTTGTCCGGCTCGCACTTCCAACGTCGAATTGATTTCCGCAAAATCAATAGCGTCTTACCTTCTCACTCCTAAGGGTTTGAGCACAGTGAAAACGTTGCTCCGTCTCTTAGTTGTTGCATTCTCAATTCTGGGTTCAGAGATCTTCGCCTCTCATTATTCTTATCTAGTCAGAAGCATGATCAGCAATTTGGACATGATTAATATAATGATCTATAAACCACAAGTATCGTACAAACGTGCGAACATATTGTATCTTCGTACATTTTTGCTGTATCTTCGTTAATTTTGTTATATCTTAGTTTTTTGTTTACTGTTGTATTTTATTACATTTTTGCTGTATCTTCATATCTTCGTTATTTTATACGATACAACAAAAATATGCTAAAATACAACTGGTTCGCACGTTTGTACGATATTTGTGATTTTTAGCGGAATAAGACCCTATATACACACACACACAAAGAGAGAAGGAAATATGTAAGGTCGTCTTTTTTTAGAAGTACTCCATTAAAATAATTTAGTTTGACGTGAAATTGTGACTTAGTACTTTATAAACTCTAAGATCAAATATATTATATAAACTAATTAGATCGAAGTGTGACGGAAATGGGGATACGTGGAATGGGAACGAGAAAAAAATTCATCAGATTCTTTTCTGATTCTGATGACGGAAATGAGATGAGAATGGAAACGAAAAAGTTCGAACTTGTTCATGAGCTGCTCGAAAGTTTGGGTTCAAAAAAATCAGAAATATCTTGCTTGCTTGTGTTTGCCCTCATCTTTGTCGAGTAGTATCAACAATTTAGTTCAATGCCGGGCGGTATTTGCCCAAACGACCACCTTTGGGGCCAGAACCAGCTGTTCTTGAGATTAATGCTGATGAAAAACCGGCCATAGTTACTTGGTGAACTCCCTCTCCAAATTTTGAAACGGACTAAAATTGCGCCTCGTCCCGAGATACGATTGCGAGACTTGCCAAGCTCCGTCAAACCGAAATGATGAGAGGGAAAGATCTACATAGTCACAAAGTCGAGTCAACATATCTTGCCTGGAAGAGGGAACCAGAGCCACCGTGCACAGCGGACTGCGAGAATCAAGTGTGAATCGCCACCCGATGGGAGGCATTCGGAATAATACCGGGAAAACTCGAAACAAGGAAAGCCAGAACAGTGAGAAGGCCGAAAGCACACCTTGACTGTGTCAGAGGAACAACAGGAACTTAAGCGAGAGGGCAGCCCGGACAGGAATTTAACCATATCATTTACTTTGTAGCGAAGGTTTGTCTCTCGAGACAATAGGATGTTGGGTCTTTGTCAGCTCGTTATAACACAAGGCCCTTAAATGGTACGTGGGACTTCCATCCAACTCGATTGATGATTGGAAGACGTTCTAGATAATGTTCCTAGCCGATTTCAGCTGCATGGGCGACATGCCGAAGGAGGAATCCGATCTGGTCAACGTCAACAGGAACGTGTCGAATTTAGTGTATTTTGAGCGCCTCAAAAAGGTCCACCACCAAATTGATATCATCTCAGAAGACTTCGCCATCAAATGGTTCATAGGGGGGATAGCAGCTGGGACAAATTGAAGATAGAGTTCGTCTCTAAAGAGCCCCAAGATCACAATGACATGTTCAATCGAGCTAATAGGATTGCGATGGCAGAGCACCCGGACCCAAGCAGAAAAGAGGCAGAAGGGGAAAGAGACCGCTGACAATTCGCATAAATCAAAGCGAGCTGCCGAAGCAAAAGAAAGTTTAGACACCTTCATTCCTTCACCCTCCTGAAACACTCCCAGAGCCTGATAATGGTCTTCCTCCAAAGTGAGAACAGGCTCCCTAAGCCAAAGACTAGCAATGTGCCTACCACAATGATTTGGGCCACCTCAATGAGGAATTCATCTAAAAAAGTAGTTGAAAAGCTGATCAATGAGGGTGCATTGAATGAGTATAAGGCACAGAGGCTGCACTGAATGGAGTTCGAAATGATACATTGATCGCCAAAAAATGTACCTTTTGAAATGCATGGTCACCTAACTCTCCATAGCTCAAAACATTTTAGACATGGAGTGATTGTTGAAGAAACGTCCCTTGTGAAATACAAGGTCACCCAACACTCTCCAATGCTCGAAAAATTACAGACGCGGAACGATTGTTGAAAAAATGTCCCTTGTGAAATGCAAGATCATCTAACACTCTCCATATCTCGAACAGTTACAACAAAGAGTGACTATTAGAAAACGCCCCTCGTGAAATGTGAGGTCAAGTTAAACATTCATTGCAGGTCGAAAAATTACTAACTCTTTCAATTGTTTTCAATGTCCCTTATGAAATGTAAGGTCGCCTAAGCACTCACTCACTGTAACGTGATATGACGCATTGATTTTATTTTTTCCTTTTTTTTAAACCCTCCCCCCAATATGAGGATCAACAGTGGTTCCCCACCTACCCCCAGAAAGACTCGAACCCGTGACCTATCGGCGACAGGTGAGGCGTCTTATCCACTAGACTGCTCCTCGTTGTCTGACGAGATTTGTTTAATATATTACCATGAAAATGAGATTATTGTTCTCTCAATATTTATTCGAAAGTCACTTATTGATTGGCTTGAAGTTGGTTATTGAGTTAATGACATGAGAAAATTACTGCTGTCTCTCATAAACCGGGGGACATGTACATCGCTGGGTCGCATCTACTCACCACTATATTTGAAAAGTTTGTATACCGCTGCAAGATCACATCAGCTCACCACCATACAAATTTCAAGTTTGAGCCCTAGAGAACAGCGAGCTATGTCTACTTGTAACTCGCCAACGAGGGACAAGCACCTCCACTTATTATACAATCTACTTGGAGAAACCAAGAAGCAAACAGATAAAGCAAGCTGAAGAAACTTGAGTTTCGTTCATTGAAAATAGAAATTACAAGCACAAATAACAAAATGCACAGAGCTTAGCTTAAAGGAGGGGAGCAACGCAGGAGAAGCAATGTTGGCTTTTCATATGGCACGATTTTGCAACTATGCTCATCGGCAGCGACGGGGACGAGCTTCGGCAGCTTCTAAACCTGAAAATAAGAGAAAACACCATAATTCTACTGAGCTAGAGCTAGGGGAATCTCCCATCAGGAAGAAGGAAAGTGGCTTCCCAATAAATAGTGAATATGGGCAGCGGTTGTTATGTCAATTGCAGCGCCAGGCAGCTAAGTTGGTATGGAAGAACTGCAGCGCTGCAGAAAATCCTGAACTATGTGGCGGTTTACCTTCCAAAAGTCTCCAGCATGAGAGTAAGTCTCAAGTTGAGAAGGAATCAAGAGCCGCTCTTGACCAAAACCATGCTCTCTGTCTCATTCATCCTGCAGCCTAAAGTGAGAACTTACCAAAACCTTCTTCCAAAGGAAGTACGATGTTTTCAGGTCGATGGCCCACTCCTTTCATGGGGCGAAGCACCTCGCCATTATTTAACCTCACCCGGAAAGCCTCCTCCGACCTATAAACTCTCTTACTGAATGGACATTGGGCATATATGGGGTCCTCCTGGGGGGGGGGGCTCACACCACTCCTACTAGTCAAATCCCTGAATATCCCAAAAACCCAAAATTAATCCTAGATGGAGAATCACAATCTCCACTCTGAAACCAAGAGCCAAAGAAAAACGTAGAAGAAACCCAAAATTATACCTTAGAAAGTGCAGAGTGGAAGAGGGAAGGAAAGCCTTCAAAATCCGCAAAAGACAGCTCGCATAAAGTCTGATAAATTGAAGTCGCCTTGCAGATCGCTCGCTTTTGTTCTTGTTCTTTAGAATAGAGTAATTAATAGAAGAAGGTGCCAGCCACCTATTATATAAAGGAGGAGAGAGACACATCCGATTAATTGGGGAGTTTTCCGATGCAAGTCAATAATGGGCGCCTATTTATGAAATTCGAAACAACCAGGGGAAAGGCCCTCCATTCAATTTCAACTATTAGTGCGCGTGCACACGCAGCCGTCACCCTTCCGCCACTTGCCACACACCGCGTGTCACTCGGCCTCCGCGCAATAAATGACGAGCGCCACATGTTGCCAACTCAACCAGATGCCATGATAAATCCTGCCTCAAAAGAAATACATCACACGGATCGAGAGGTTAAAGTGAGCTGCCTGAATTTAGTATCTGTGTTCGGATCTACTTCGTCCAGAAACTAGTGGACAACTGATATGCCCGGGCGGGAGGTGTCGAACGTGGGCCCACGTGCACTGCTAGAAAATACCAAAATAGCTATGGAAATTAACTACGGAAATCCGTCGCTAATAGTATTTAGCGACGGAAAGGCTCTGTCGCCTTCCGTCGCTAAAAGTGTGTCGTCCGTCGCTAATTTTTACCTATTAGCGACAGAAAAGTCAGTCGCTATTATTAGCGACGAAAATTCTCGTCGCTAAATTTATTTTCGAAAATTAAAAAAAAAATTAATTAGATATTAGCGACGAAAAATTCGTCGCTAATATTAAATTATTAAAAAATAAATAAATTAATTTAATATTAGGGACGAAAATTCCGTCGCTGATATTAAATTAAAAATAAATGAAAAATAATTAATTTAATCATTAGCGACGGAAATACCGTCACTAATATTAAAATTAAAAATAATTTAATTTAATATTAGCGACGGAATTTTCGTCGCTAATGATTAAATTAATTTTAAAAAAATTATTTTTTTAATGAATTAAGAAATTAAAAAAATACTAATTAACAAAATATAATTACAAAATATTTCAAAACAAATAAAATTATTACAAATAAAATAAAATGTATCCACAAATGTCTACGAAGGGGGGGGGGATTTCCAAATAAAGAGTCAAAGAAGTCCTCCCCGAGTGCCCGGCTCGGAGTGGACGTCCCTGCGGGGTGAGTGTTTGAGGAGCGCCGTGGGTCTGCAGGTGATCGGTAGAGACGTAATATGGCATCGGCATCGTATATGGAGGAGGCATGTCGTATGGCTGATAGTAGCCGACGGGATGCGACTGGCGACTGGGATGCGGCTGCGCTTGCATCCTCATCAGCTGATCCATAGCAGCCTTCATCTGTGCCATCTCCGCTTGCACTTTTTTCAGCTGCTCCCGTTCCTCGGATCTAACGGCCTCTAGACGAGCGGCAACTCTCTCATCAACCATAGACTGAATCGCCTCGGAGGTTGGAATACTCGCAGACGAACCGGGACCATGATCGGGAACACGGGATCGGGTAGGTCGACCAACTACCTCCGAGCCAACCTCCCCAAAACCAAAAACCCGACCTCCCCTCTGCTTCCTCCCCTCCTTCTGCACCTCTACCCAGGCCTCGCCATCAAAATCGGGTAGAGGCTGCGACGAGCTCCCTGCTTCCTCCTGTTGACTAGCGCGCTCTCTGACTAACTCATGATAGCCAAGCTGATATACAAGATAAATACAATATTAGTTATTTAAATTTCTAATAATTTCTATAACTCAAACTTCATTAACAAATTTTTTCACAACTTCACTTACATATTGAGATTGGGAAACCTCATCGACAAATTGAGCCACACCATCGTCATCATATACGTATCGTGTGGAGAGAAATGTCTCTGCCGGACCCACACGATCACCGTAAGTTAATCTCTATTAAAACAAAGAAAAAAAAAACATGAATACTTTTTATTATATTCTTATAAAAAATTGGACAGCATTTTCACTAAAAATGGACATATTATTTATATTGTTCACCTGATATACACAAGTATGAAAAATATATAGTACCAAACATATATATATAAAACACAACGGGGGAAGACTAAGCCATTGGCACCACCCTAATCACAATTTACTATTAAAATACATCGTACGGGGGCATACTAAGCCATTGGCACTACTCCAATTCCAACATACATTCAAAATTAACATTTTAATTTTATAATGCATTAGGTTAGTTTAGTTATACCTGTCGAACATTATGAGTGGCCAAATTCACCGTTCCACCCCTCGATGGTATAGCCTTACCCCGAGTCCCTAACCTGTTTGTCTTTGCTCTGGATGACTCCTTCTTTGCATCCTCCGAGTCCCAGTAAGCAACCACTGCTGCCCAAACTTCCGGACCCCAGTTTGGGGGGGGTCCCTTGCCCTCCAAATAATCCATCTTAACGTTATAGATGTAATCTCTATAACGTTTCTGGGTGATATCCCAAAAAGCCCTCCAAAACTGGGATTCCGTACAACCGGAATCGGAATCCCATGTATATGCAGCCAGTCAACATTTTATAAGCATGATGAGATGTACAAGAAACTTTAAGCAACAAATTATTTACAACAAACATTTATAGTAATACCGCAAAAGCAAGACGCCACGCGTCCTTCTCGTCCGCTGGCACTAGCTTATGCTTTGGCCACCATTCCCTAGGCACTCTCTGCCCAAGTAAGGATCCAAATCAACGACCTGGCGTGGGCTCCCCACCAACAAACCTACAAGTTTAGCCACATAAAATATATTAATATTGTAAAAAGATAAACAATTGTGTAGAATATAATCAAACAAGCTAAATATCAAAATTAACTTACTGTCCGAATCTAATCTGCACCAACCATCGTCCGCTGGCATCCTTGCGTAGCTGCTGACCACCAGGTTGATCAACTCCCTATGTAACAGATGCAGAAGATCCAGGTGTACCGACAGGAATAGTACTAGAAGGTGATCCACCCTCTATGGCAGCGGTGGAGGTAGGTGCGTCAGGCTGGCGCTCCTCAAGTATAAACCTCCTAGACTCGTCTAGAAGGTTGGCGGGTATCTCCCGAAGGAGGCCACCAGCTACTATACGCCC
>JAOTQG010120092.1:0-10790 GCA_025631175.1 Iris virginica | reverse complement strand
CTCCAGTCTTATTTCTCTTCCCTCCCTCTCTTCATCTCACTTCTTCTCTCTAGTTCGCTCTCTACATCTCAATCTCTTGGTTACCAGCCATCTCCACGGTTAGACGTTCGACCCGAAGAAAGAAGACGACTCCAAGTAAGTCTTCTTCCATCCTCCATTTCTTTACTTGTAATCAAAACCCTAATTTTTCATCAATCTTCATCCCTTTTCTTTAGTTGGTGGTTCTTGGAACCCTAAGTTTTGATTTTAAAATTCTAATTTTCGGAACCCTAATTTGAGGGATCCAGTTCGCGTTCCCTAGCGACCCGGGACGAAAACACACCACGTTCCGGGACTCGCGACCCGGGACGCGGTTCCAGGGGGGTAGGGGCATTCCTGGTAACTATGGTCTCAACTATGGAACAATCTCTTCTGGTGTAATAGAGACAATCATAGGACTGTTAAACTGCTGATATGTAACACCCCATATTCCCACATTGGAGAGATTGGGGAATTTCATTTGGTATGTATGAAGCCCCTACTACACACCTAGCATCAAATTCATGGACTTTTGGGTCGCCTGTGATAGGCCGTTGACCTAAGATGTGGTGCTAGGTGTGGGCCAATTGGCAGGCTAGGTAACGGACCGGGTTTTCGGGCTCGGGTTACATGATATATCACAAATCAAGTTTGAGCTAAAGAACTCTCAAGTTCCTGATCAAGAACGTAGTGAAGAAGAGTAGAAGATATGTGTCTAAAGGATGCGTAGACAGTAAAAGGTGTTACACAATGTTGGAACCATTTTTTGATTCTTGCTGATTCTTGGTTTCTCAAACAATTGGATATGTGTGTAAATGATGCTTATATAGTTCAATGAAGTTCATTGCAACTATTAATATTATAAATTACATACATATGTCAAATCATCCTATCACATCAAAATGATTAAAAAGTTGGCTGTGGAAATATTATTCAACAAAAAGAGGCAAGTTGCTAGAACGATGATCAATTACATTCCTAAAGCCAAATCTACCAGTGTTTGCCTAATTCTTTGAGTACCCAGGGATGGATGATAAGGACAATGTTGTAGAATTTTATCATCAATCTACTGAAATCTCAACATAAGACCATAAAAACCCTGAACACCCTTACACTTCCAATGTCTCGTAAAGAAAAAACCAGGACAAGACCTGCACTTTTCCTTCAAGCCTCCAGGGATGGATGATAAGCGTTCTATTATCAGGACCTTATCATCCATCTCATAGAAAATGATCTGAATATGGAAATAAGTCCTGCACATTTCCACACAAATCAGGTATCATATAATCCATCTCATGAAAAGCTATCCTTGGCTAAGAAAACTATGCCTCCTTGTTTGCATGACTCCCATGAAGTGAAATAGAGTCACTTACAAAGAATCCGGATCAATTCATGCGCTGTTATAGTGATCATCAAACGTTGGATGATAAGAAACCTTACTGTCGGGACCTTATCATCCATCTCCCATAGGACTACCAAATGGACAACGAAGCCATGATTATAAGTTCATACATCCTCCTCGGTTAATAATAAAGTCATGTGCAATAAATTACATCATTCTAAGCATTCCAATTATAGTTACCAGAGATGGATGATGAAGAAACAGTGAGTTAAAATGAACGTATCATTCATCTCACTGCAGTTCTGTCATAGCTGGCGAAGATATAACGTCTGAGCAATGGAATGACCCGTATGCTAGACAAAAGGATCTTCCAACGGTCTCTCATTGGTCCATAGTCAAAAGAGGATTCTCCTTGGACCAATCAGTGAAGACTGATTTTTCTAAAAGTGGTCAAAAAGCAGAAAAAGAATCTTTTGACCAACAACCAATGTTTAAGAACTATAAATACAATTTTAGTCGAACGCTTCAAATAAGTTTGAGAATTAACTGATAGCTCAAGAGAAAAACTCTATCTCTCTGCGGTAAGAATTCTCGCACTTCAGGAATTATCAAGTTATATCAAGTGACTTGGATGATAAGCCACTACTACATCCAAGACACCTCAAGTTTAGTTAGATTGTGAAGGCTTCTTTCCAGCTTATTCAAAAGCATTTTAGAAGCATTTACAAACACTCCTGTGATTTTATTTTCTTTCTTCTAGCAGTTTTAAGAATTAATTAGTTGGGGGAACCAACTTAGAGAGTTTTCTTTTGTTATCTTTGTATTTGAAGATAAAAGGTTTAGTGGATTACAACCTTGAGTGTCAAAGGACGTAAAGGGGTAGATGTACGAGTGTTTACTCCAAATCACCTAAAAGCATCCCATGTCAAGTCTCTCTATCCCTTCTCTCATTATCATTCACTGTTATATTTATGTGTGTGATCTACACAACTTAAAGTTCGGTTTCTCTTCATAAAATTGGCTTCATCAACTATATTTATGCCAATATTTTTATTAATCTTTCGTTGCACTTATATTTCAATTAGCTTAACCTTAATAGAAAGTGATCGGGCACAAACCACAAATATCGTACAAACGTGCGAACCGTGGTATCTTAGTACTTTTTTGTTGTATTTTCGTTAATTTTGTCGTATCTTAATTTTTTTGTTGTATTTTAGTAAGACCCCGTTGTATTTTATTACATTTTTGTTGTATCTTCGTATCTTAGTTAGTTTGTTGTATATTTACGAACATGTTGTATCTTAGTATATTTTTAATCTGAGTTGATTTTCTTAAATATATTCTTGTTTTGGATCATTATTTTACAAAATACAGACATATAACTAACATACAACAAAAATGTATTAAGATACAACTGGTTCGTTTGGTTTGTACGAAAAAGTGGTTTGTAGCGGAACATAGTGTTGATAACCACCGCTTCTCTTCTTTAGTCTTACTGTATTCATTAAGTTTAATTCATTAAAGGGGGAACCTTTCAGCATGTTATGACATGTCTAAATAATCTTACCGATATGAACCGCAAGTTTTTTTGTTAAATTAATATAAGCAAACGAGGCTTTTGTGCACTTATTTTGGTGGATGTTACATTATTCGTTGATCTGTAACCTGATTTCCTTTCTAGCTTCCCTATGGACCTCCTTTATAATCCATATGTTATGCTTAAAGAGTCTACTTTTCGAAATAAATTAGGTTCAACATGTGAATAGTCAAAATGTAACAAATGTTTATTTATTCTAGGTAATAGAATTTCAATCATTGAAACTGCAATAATGTTACCATGACTTGCAACTTCTAGAACTTTGTAAAAGCTATTTTAATCAAAGCCACCAAAGAAAGTCAAATGAGCACACGTTGGAATGGAAAATTTTCTTCTCATAGGCCCAAATGAGACATTTTAACCACTTGCCAATGAATAAATCTTCAGGAAATATTACTAGTCAGTCTATTAATTGTCAATTCTTTTTGCTACTACCTCAAACAAAAATTATCAATAAGGCGCAGTGTATTCCTAGATGTATCATTAAGCCAACTGTTTAACTCAACAGCATTACTATAACAAGTATTTTTAATCATTTGTTGCTGCTGCTAGTTTCTAATCATTCTCATTGACCTATTTATTTGTGCTGACTACTTATACTTCCTGTAGAGTGTAGGCTGTATGAAACTGACTGATTTGATCTTTGAAGGTTCTTGGCTCAGTTGGGCAACCACTTCGACATACGGAAATAAAAGTTGTAGATGCAAACACCGATGAAACTCTTCCTCCTGGTTTGAAGGGCATTGTGAAAGTTCGGGGGCCGCAAGTCATGAGAGGTTACTATAAGGTTTGTTCATATTTCTTTTTGGTGTGCTAACCTTGCAGAAATTAGATATTTTATATTTATACATAGACTAATGTGCCCTTTTTGGTGTACTAACCTCGCAGAAATTAGATATTTGTATTTATATTTGTCTAGTATTCCCATTAATTATCTGGCTCTGTTTAAGTTACCCACGGGAGTGGAAGAGCGATTAGAGGGGATAATGCACCGATTTTAGTGGTGTTGGATCGGGGAGGAGAGTAAGGCTCATTTGATGGCGTGGAAGAAGGTTAGTAGGCCTAAGAAAGAGGTTGTTTAGGGCTCGGGAATTTGGTTATAAAAAACATTGCTCTGATTGGCAAGTGGTTATGGCATTTTCCGTTGGAGCACGATTCTTTATGGCATAGAGTTATTTGGAGCAAGTTTGGTGTGACCATAATAGGCGGGATGCATCTGTTAGTCTTTCCACCACGTATGTCAGTCCCTGGAAGTTCATTTCTAGTTGTTTACATCTCTCTATCCTCATGTTAACGAGGTTGGGTTGGGAATCGAGTCCGGTTTTGGGAGGATCACTAGACATGGAACTTTCCGTTCAATATCTCTTTTCCTCGCTTGTTTCGGCTTTTCGGTGTTCATAAAACGCGTATTGCTGCTTTTCTTATTCGGGAGGGGGGTCAGGTTACTTGGAATTTTCATTTTGTTTGGAATCTTAATGATAAAGAATCCATGTCGGTTGCAAATTTATTACTATAGTTGACTTCTTTTCGACTGTCGGATCATCTATCCGATCGTTGAATTTGGGTTCTCGAACAGAATGGGTTATTTTCTGTAAAGTCTTTCTCTAAAGTTATTCGTCTACATACACCGTTTGACTTTCCTTTGTCATTTAACTTGAAAGTCTAAGGGTCCGTTCAAATACAAAGTTTTGCTTGGTCAGTGCTCCTTGGTGGCGGCAGGAGGTATTCGAAGATGTCTATCTCTCTTGATGTGTGTGTTGTTTGTATAAGGGCTAGTGAGTCTCACGATCATTTGTTCATGCATTGTTTAACGGCTCGGAGTATTTGGAGTAGATTGTTTGAGATACGGGGCAAGCTTTATATTATGCCTCGTGGTGTGGAGGAATTTTGCATAATTCAATATTAGGATTTCGGTCAATCGAGGGATGCTTCTTTGTTGTGGGATTGCGCAGTGTTCAGTTCAGTCTGCTATGGAACATCTGGATTGAAAGAAACTCTCGAATTTTCAGAAATCGAGAGTTATCGCTTCCGTCGTTGTGGGAGAAGATCACTATGCAGTCTTCTCTTTGAGCTAGGAGTTTTGGTGCTTTTCCGGGCCTGACTTTGGGCGATTTGGCTAGAGATTGTAAAGCAGCTATAGTGTAATTTGAGTGTAATTTGTTGTTTTATACTTTCGGTGGATTTCTTGTCCGCCAAATTTGTATTTCTTTTCTCTTATCAATGATATTTCTTCTTTTATCAAAAAAATAATATGCCCTTTCAAGAGTAGGCCATCAGGTTCAGATGTATAATTCTCGAATGAAAAGTGGGTTTCCATCATTCTTAGTTATTCGAAAGTTCCATTTTTCTTTCACCAATACGAACAGTGAACTCTTGGGGAAGTGCCTTGGGGAAGTGCCATATCTCCAATGACAATGCCATATCTCCCGGTGGCAATTTCACTTGAATGGCCAATTGGCTTTTAAAAGTATGATGGTATAGTCACTAGACTTCAGATTTTTGTTATTCTGCTTTTCTATGGTTTAAAATGGTGCCATACATCTGTAACCAACTCCCAGTGATGATAAGATAAGAAAAGATTATATAGTTGTCAATATCATACATGGTACCATTCACGATATAATATACGATGTGAGGTCCATTGATACATATCTCTGAGATGAATCAAGATAGCATAGAACTATCGATCAATCACTACGTATCTTACGATACACCGATAAGTTCGACACGTAAATGTCGGGCCCGGATTGTGTTTGGCATACCCGAATTTAAAGAAAATAAGTAATTACTATTTTTTTATGAGAGCTCTCAATTTTAGGTCCCTAAGTGATTAGGCAAGGGTTGATTTCTGAGTATATCTTTTGTCTTTTAATTTGATTCAGCTTCGTTGATCTTTCTTTAATATATAAGACAAAAAGATTGAAAATCTGGCTTGAAAATCTACATGACTTCTACATATCTTGCGTTAGTCCTGATTTGGATTTTAGAGCTTTTTATATCTCGATTTTAAGAATGTGGGATCAGGGTACCATTTATTCATGCCAAGAAGGGAAATAGTTACTTTAGACAATGTATGATGTGAATAACAGCGCTTTTTCTTCAAAATAGGTCATACATAGATTTTCTTCTTATTTTAGATATTATTTATAAATTATTCAAAAATTGCTCTGTATCTAATGATACGATCTTTTGACCCCTTCAATTCAGAATACGTTTCATGTGTTGAAAACTATTTATATATGCCTGTAAACAACTAGCGCCTTGCAAATAGCTTTAGCTTTTTTGCCACTTCATACATGCGATTGACAAGAAGTCAGCCCCAATTCTGAAGCCTACTTTTTGAAAATTCCATCTCTATACTCTAGTTTTTGTACTTAGAAAATAAATTGATTCAATGTACACAATTTGAGGATAATATCAATTACATTACTGCTGATAAAAATGATGCTCCAAAATGATAATTAATACCTATAATTGTTAGATTTTTCCAAAGTTTAAATCCATAAATTGTTTATCAAGACTGAATAACAAATATGCTGAAAGAAAACTATGAACAAGGATTTGGTTTTTTAAGAAGCACCAAGAATGTCTGCCATGAAATGCCTTGAATGGACCTCATCCAACTCAACTCCACTCCACTCGTATTTTGACCAAAGTTCTTGAGACCAGGTACTTAAATCCGTTTTCATCATTTGGTTCGGCCCAATGCAAGATCATTCACATGCCACACGATTTCAGCCACTTCATCCAGTTCCATGCCTGGATTAGAGTTAAACCATTCAGCCAGTTTCATGCCTGGATTAGGATGGAGGAGGTATGAAATATGTGAATTTACCTAGAAGATGACTCCTTAAGTGGACCTCACCATATAGTTTCACAGAAAGTTTGATTGAAAGAATTTCTTCTTGAATCCTGTTGAGCATGACAGACCAAGCTAAATTACAGAGGTTTGCCAATGTGAGAAGCCTTGCCCGTTTCAGAAGATATTGAAACAGATCCTTCAAATGACTCCTGAATTATGTTCAAGCATAAATACCAATTGATATTGTATAACCTTTGGCTGATAATATATGCACTCAAAGTTAACCAAGTAACTCCAAAGATTATGGGGTCTTTGACTGTAAGTAAAAAGCTTCTTGGTTGACTTTTGCAGTACCAGTATCGTTATGCAAACATCTTTCCAATAATTTTCTGCTTACGACATTTTCCCTTCTGTTTGGCTTGCATCTTTGTCTTGCACCTCCTAATCTGTACGATGAAAAGTATGGTGTTCAATTTGTATCAGCCAAACATTTTTCTCAATAATCATCCGTTTTCAATAGTTTTCGTTTCTATTTGGTTTGCAACTTTTTCTTGCCCCACCTAATATGTGAGATGAATATTGGTACTATTATGGATTACTGTATCTTAGATGAAGTATGGTGATCATTATGTTATTTTCATAGAATCCTCTGGCAACAAAACAAGTGCTAGATGAGGACAGTTGGCTAAACACTGGGGATATTGGCTGGATTGTACCCGACCATACAGTTGGGCGAAGCCGTCATTCTGGAGGCACTATTGTCCTTGAAGGACGTGCCAAGGATACAATTGTTCTTTCCACTGGTAAGGCAAGCTGAAAACCTATCTTCTTGTGTTCACTACACACTGAGCTCAAGAAATTTACCACGAAAACATGGAAAATCATGTACTTTCAAAACAGACTGAGAAACAGTTGGGGAGGGGAAGAATTAAAACTTAAAAGAGATCTACCAATATAAGCATAAGCAGTTATATACTGGAAAATCGTTGCATTCTTAGCTGTCTCATTGCTAGTATATGATATCAGTTTTGCTTGTACACATGCTGAAAACACTTCACAAATTGCTCTGATTTGTGGTTACTGTCAAGGAATATGGCTTTCGTTTCTTCGGCTTCATTTCTTATTCGTCTTGGAAGGATGACTATCTTTCTTTTGTTTTACTTGATGTCGTTTATCCTTGGGTAAAGGATTTCTGTGATGTGTTTTTGAAAAATGATTGTAAGTAGTTTTGCATCTTGAGGAAGAAGTAGCATTTTTCTTTTTCTATTCTTATGCAGTGAACTACATTAGTGTCAGTCTTCGTTGATTCCAGGACTATTCATATTATTTGCTACTCCCTCCGTCTCAATTAATATTGGTCAAGGGACAAAATCTCGTAGATTAAGAAAACTTTGAGATAATCCAAAAGCGAAAGTTGGGCAATATATATGAGACGAAGGGGGTACTATTCTGGCTTTTTTATTGCTCATTTGCAAGTTGAATTTATATTGTTAACCAACTCTATCTCTGTTGTTTAATAGGTGAAAATGTTGAACCATCGGTGCTTGAAGAAGCTGCCTTGAGGAGTAGTATGATTCAACAAATAGTTGTTGTTGGCCAGGTGAAACAGCTCCATATATAATTTCTTTAATTTCATAAATTATCTCATATTAGTATCCATATTTCGAATTAAATTGTTTTTTTTTTCAACCTAAAAACCTCATACAAAAACATTAAATTTCAATTGAGACTCTCTGGTCAACGGCCGTTAATAAGTAAATATAACAAATGCACAACCCACCCTACTAATACAAAGATAATAGTGCTTCCCCAACTGGTTTTGCCTTACCACAACAGGACCTATTTTGTTACTTACTGACTGAATACATATATAAATATATATGTATATGTATATGTCAGTAAATTAATTAAGAAAATATTTTTTCTACCCCTGTTAATCATATCATTATTAGAATACCTTGTATTACCAACCTTATATATTCATTTGTGCAAATGTTTTTAGTTAAATTGAGACTTTTCTCTTATTTGTTTTAGAACAACAGCATTATTTGTTAAGGACATGCATGTTCTTCAAAAGAAGTTCTCTCAAGTTCAATTCATAAGAACCTTTAATATTTAGAAGAAGTATGCATTAATTCTAACAAATTATGGGCCGTTGTAATAAAACCAATAATAAAATTTCAAATTTGTATCGACATAAATAAAAAAGAGTATGTTTTAATGTATATTTAGAATAAATGAATTGACTATAGTCTCTAACGAAAGGACAATTCGAATCCTTCTCAATGGAAAAAACGAGATTTTCTGTTTATGTAAGAAAAGGTGCATATGAATGGTCCATTAAAATGATTGAGTACTAATAATCCTTTAAGTAAATACATGACCATTTCCAGCTATCTCAAGGACTGTTACCCACGCTAAAGAATTTATATTAATAATTAAAACTATGTGGAGCAGAAGTAAGAATGATGTTTGTTGACTAAAATGTCTTGTGATGCCAAAATATAAGAGAAACTTGAATGATTTATGTAATTACTCAGCCTCGAATGATGAAAAGTTTTAACAAGACAAAGTTCAAAAATGATAGCAAGTGTCAATGAACAATCGAACACAAAGATTTTAAAGATGGTTCCAAGCAGCTGTTTTCTACAGCCACCCCTTATCGTCTACTTGCCAAGTAAGGATGTAAACCACTATATCTTTTTCCGGAAGAATACAAGGATTATTTAAAAACAAGCTTCTCAATCCTAGTTGGCTACCCAACTATACTACTCCCTCTGTTTAGAGCAAAGAGTCCACTATTCCATTTTGGGGCATTTCATACAATAGTCCACTTTCAATTATTAAGCGAAATTTGTTTTTTTCCCAAGCTTTTTCGTTCATATGTAAAATATGATAGTTTGATCACCATACTATACAAAAAAAAGATGAAAATTTTGGTATGAATTGTAAAAGATATAAAGTGCTAAATATACAAAATTGAAAAGTGCGACTTTCCAACAAGTACTCTTTGCCCTTAACGGAGAGTAGTTCTTTACTTCTGTGATGACTTTTGGATAAGGCAGATTAAGGCTCAGTTGAATGGCAAGTTGAATGGCAAGTTGAATTGCAATGCTCGAGTCTTGGTTAGTTGGTAAGACTTATCAGCTAAGACTCTCATGTTGAATGATTAAAAGCTTTATTGAATAGGAGATCTAACTTGAAGACCAAATTGATCTCCTTGATTTATATAATGCATTTGGTTTGAGTTTCAAACCAATATATAGATCTCCAATGCAGCCATTTGTTGAGTCAAAAGGAACTTTTGGTTTTTGAGTCCTTTCCCAAAGCTGTCTTCATTTTATTGGTTCAAGGAATACTTCTTTTCGACCGATGACCAATTAGATCCATTGGAAACCGGCTTCTGAGTGTGATGACATTCAGGATACAGTCTTCATTGTCATTGCTGGCCGGCTTCCAGCCAAGACATTTTTCAATAGTCTTCCGTATGATGTTGATTATAAATCTCATGAACATGTGTAAACATAATTGTACATTGATAGAGGTATCCTCTACACATATTTACATGATTAAATCATCAAAAATATTATACTAAAATCAAGGTTGTTTGTCCCTAAGCAAGGTCTAAAAGGGTAGGGGTTAGGGATTAGCAATTTCAAGATTCTTTGCAAAATGACGACAATAGTCTAATACCTAACTAGGCTAGTTTTGAAAATTTCTAAGTATCAAAATGCTCGAGGTTTTATGCGATAGAAAAAATGTCTTTAAACAAATGTTTTACCCCAAAAACCTTTTGAAGTTTCGGAAGATCATTAAGGAGCTCTAGCTCGATTAGTATCAGCTCGCTTCTCCCAAGGGGGAGGTCAAGTATTCAATTATCAGAAAAGCACTATTTTTTTAATTCTTTAACCCTACTTATTAACCTTTAAAGCCCTCTGATGCGAGGTCGCCTAGGGCAAGTCACGATCTGGTACAACTTACTGGGCCATTGACGAGGTCGAAAACAAAGAGGCTAGTTAATGGGTTTGCTC
>JAOTQG010120059.1:0-10798 GCA_025631175.1 Iris virginica | reverse complement strand
CATTTCGAAACAAAAATGTAACGTTAGGGCCTATTTCGGAATTTCTGGAACCGGGGGACTTGTTTCGAAACCCCACGAAAACTTTGGGGCTTAAAATGAGATTAACCCAATATTAAATTGTTATATATATATATATATATTTAAATTTTTTTTTATGTTTTAGGAGGTAAAACTTTATTTTTTGCCGATGTTGTTTCTTTAAGAAGTGAATTTTTTTTATCCCAACGTGAAAAAAGATCGAATATAATATCTTACATATTGTAAAGTCGGACCATCCCTCAAGATTGTAAAATTTATTTTACACTCCCCCCTCTCCAAGCAAAATCTTGCCATCAATGTACAATTTAACAAATTCTAATGAGGAAGTTTTAAATGTGTATACGATTTTTAAATTAAATAGTACTATTTCTGTTTCGTTTTAATTGTCCTGAATAGTAACATATTGTGAGAGTTTTATGCCGCTCTCAGGATAATTAAAACAAAAGGAAGGAGTATGATTTTTATTTTTTTAAGTGGAGCCCAATTTTCACAGCGATGATGTACATGAACTTGTATTCGTGCGTGGTGTGGTGGCCCCGTCTGTAGTTTGCCTGCCTGCCGGGGTTCAACTACCATGTTGTGTGTGTCGGGTTCGAATCTTTCCGACCATACACTAAATGAAGGCTTCCACCTGTCACCCCTAAACAGGCTCGTGAGTTTAGCACTTCTACTTGGGTACGATTATAATACAAAAGTTTCAAGATAATTGAATTATCATTTTCATAATTTTATGTATGGATTCGGGAATGTCAAAATGTTACCTATTAACGGTCAAATGATTATCGTATTTTTACAAAAATTGTAAAATATGTATCGTATTAACATTTTTACTTATTAATTATCATATTTTATTTTTTATTTTAAAATGAGTACCATACTATTTTTCAGATAACGAGAGTTAACTTTTGTGTATATTCGAAGTCCACCTCATTTGTCAAGTCAACAATTTTAAGTTACATGATTTGCACAAGTCTGCTTATCTGGCCTAAAGAAAAAGGTGGTGTATTGTGGAACGATTCTAAAGACAGGGGTTAAGCCTTCCTTCTTCTTCTCCATCTATCTGTTGCAAATCTTTTGGCAAAGTCAATTTTTTTATCTTTTAAATTTTATTATGGTAAAGCAAGCGACAACAGTTGTAGATTTCCATTCGAAATTCGAAGAATTCATGAGCATTGACGTACCAAAATTTGCTAAATAGGCCTCATACTTGTACCTCGTTTCCCAATTCGAGTTCTATTGGTTAGCAACAACGTTGCAGATTTGCATTCAAAATATAGTTGTAGAGTAGAAGATTGACACTCCTATTAGAAAAGTAACCCAAAAGTTTTAACGATGACAAATATGATCAAGTGTTTGAATTTCAGCACCAAAAGAGTCAACCTGGTCTTCTTCGTTCTTAGTTTCCAAGCTTGTTCAATGCAATCATGTCCCCATTTGGCATCTTTTTTTTTTTTTGGGGGGGGTTGTTCACTGGTATCAAGGACTATGCCCTTACTAATTCAGTCTGACTCGGGTCGCGCACCTAGCATTAGCGGATGATTCTCCCCGTGGGGACTTTCTGCATTCAGTGAGACTCGAACTCGAGACCTCCCTTAAACGAATCCAAGCCGATTACCACTTGGACCAATCCCGTTGATCCATTCGGCATCTCTGCTTTGTAAACAACTCCAAAACAACCTTCAAAACTTATTTAAATCATTAAAGTGTTACTATTTACACAAATCAGGACATAATAGACATCAATTTTGATCATAAATTCAAGGTTCTTGGAAATAAAACGGAAGCAAAAGTGCACTGCATCACATAAATGTAGTTAATTTTTCAACCACAAAACTGAAGGAATAATTATATTTGTTAACTTCAAGTCATCATTCTCAAGTAGGCTTAATTTGATCTTGAACCCGAAATGGAGGCTTGGAGCGTGGTTGTGTTTCAGACTAGGAGAAAGGAGAATGAGCGTTGCGGTTTTGATAGGGCACGGAGGGTGTGAGGGAGAAAGAAATAAAAGAGGGATGCGATTTGGGAGGGAGTTTGCTGCAGAATTTGCAGAAGACACTTAATGCAAACTCGAAATTAGGGATTTATGGGTTTGGAGGATTTAGTGTTCTTCTCAAAGAACAATATTTTTCTCTTTTTTGTTTACTTGAAATTCAAGTAATCTGATGGGGGTGATGATGTGGATTTAAAAATTGATACATGACATTTTCGTTAGCAGTTATTATATTTATACACGTCAAAATTGTTAAAAGTATGATACAAATTTTGAAATGAAAAATAAAGTACAATAGTTAATGAATAAAAATAATAGTACGATACTTACTTTGCATTTAGTACGCTGCCCTTTTTGATTATTTTTTTCCCACTAACTCACTTTAATTCGCTTTAAATTGTTAAACAGTTTAACCCAATTAATCACATTTGATTACAAATTCATATATTAGAATGTGTAAAAAATTATTTTTTTTGTACAAAAGAGTATTCAAAAATTAATTCGAACTTAACTTACCTCATTTACTACGTAATTGAGTTGATCAATTAATTAAATATATTATAATAAATTGAACTAATTAAAACATATTATTTATTATAATCCAACTCCTTTCAACAGATTTAACCCAAATTGGCAAACTTAATTGGGATTTTAGTTATCCCCCTATCTTGTTTTGGGGTTTTAGCTCTTTTTTGTCTTTTTTTTAAACTTTTGATTAAAGGTTGTGATCTCATTAAAGGATATTTGGCATCCCCAAATAATTTCAAGAGATAAAAGATATTTTACTGATCATTAAAGGATATAACAATCTTTTTAATACAAATTGACGATGGTCAAATAAGTGAAAACTATGATAAAATTTTACATAAGGGCATGTGCATTGTGAATTTGTGATGACTTTAGATTTGAGGGAATATATATTGACATATAAAATAAAAGAGGGAATTCGGTTCCAAATTGGGGGAGGTCATACAACAAAAAATTATGGTGATTGGTGGTGGCCTCTTCCTGGGAAAAAACATCCGATTTTTTGTCGTGTTGAGAGATTTCGAGATGCTAACATCGCTGCTTTATTCTTGCCTGGCCTTCGAGCGTGGAATGAAGCAGTGGTCAGGAATTTTTTGATGAGGACGAGACGAATCAGATAATGAGTATACCTCTGGCGTGCAGTGTACTGGTGCCCTTATAAAAAGGGGGAGTATTTGGTACGGTTTGCCTATCGGTTAATGGGTGATGGATATTATCAATCAGACCGAAATTTTTTGATGTGAAAAAAAAATTTGGAAACTAAAATGTTCCTCCCTAAAGTTAAAGTTTTCCTATGGAAAGCCTGTAGAGATTTTCCCCCAACTCGAGATCGATTGAGACAAAAACATATGAAAGTCTCTAATATTTATCCAGTGTGTAATATTAAAGACGAATCTGGGTATCATTGCTTCTCATCGTGTACGTTGGCTAAGGATTGTTGGCTAGATATGAGAGTCCCCGTAGTGTGTGCGGAGGAGGGAGGTGTAACTTTATGGCTTGAAAAATTTTGGAGAATGGAGATGGGCTCAACAATTGATGAGATTGTGGTTGTTATGTGGCAATTATGGTACAACAGAAACAGAATTATCTGGAGTAATTCTCCTGGTTCGGCGTCGAGAATTGTGAGTTCTGGACGGGGGAACCTGATGGCATGGAGAGAGGCTAATAAACACAGCTGTCAAAATAATTATCAAGAAGTGGTGTCATTTGAGGAAGTTAAGTGGAAAAAGCCTGTTCTGGGTCAATGAAAATGCAATATTGATGCATCGATGCCAATGGGGGTTGGAAAAGTGAGTTGTGGTGCAATAGTTTGGGATCATGAAGGCAATGTGGTGGCTGTGACGTGTAATCAGGTGGTGGGATATGTCGAGGCGGCAACGGCTGATCAATTGTTCAGCCTGCGGGAGGCCCTTAGTTGGGTAAAAAATATGGGATAGAAGGGATTATGGTTTGAGATGGACGCGCTTGGTGTAGTAAAAGCAGTTAATGATTCTAATGTGAATAACTCGCCGTATGGAAGAGTCGTAGAAGATTGTCGAAAGTTATTAAAAGAGGTGTCTAGCTCTTCTCAGGGTTCGTTAAACGATTAGCGAATTGCTTACTCTGTCGCTCGGATAGCGAGTTCTATTTCTGATTACAAACTTTGATTTGATTGTATCCCTTTATTTATTCAAAATTAATATAATCATGAAGGATTGTGCTGAATAAAATGCTTTGTTGACGTTAAAAAAGAAAAAAAGGGACTAAAAAGTTTTATATTTTGAAAAGGGAAAAAAAGAGAATTCAACTATAGATTGAATCATTGAAATCTTCCTTTGGATTTCGAAAGAGTAAAAGAAGCGAAAATAAAGAAGATGTAAAGAACACCGACAAGTCCGTCCGCCGGTCCATCACTGATACTCCTACAATGTGCTGTTCCTCACGTGGACATCGCCACGTCTCTACTACTGGTACTAAAAAGTAAAAAGGTTCGTTGGCCCACCTTTATTACGAAACAAAGTTGTACCTGCAATAATAATATAAAAAAAAAGGGTTGAGATTGCAACCCTGTCAATTTTTCATCGACCCTGTCCTGAACCAATGTGGAGGAGGTAAATTATAGGATGCGTATCACAGAAGCCAGGATGGAGAGCTAATGGATAGGCCCAGGAAACCTATCTACCCTCCCCTTTGCCACTGTGGTATATGCCCTGGGGCTGTACCTGCAATAATGATTAGTGCTAGGAGTACATCACCTTTAAATCAAAAATCACCACAATTTTTTTTTGAACAAAAAATCACCACAAATTAACTTAAAATTAATATTTATTTGATCAAATATATATATATATATATTTTTTTTACTCTTCACACATTGTATTTAATATGTGAACCATAACTTATAAAATATATATATATATATATTTTACTCTTCAAAAATCATAACTTATAAAATAGATTATGTCGGTATTCAGGAACACGGTGTTTGAAAACACTACGATAGAAGAAAAACTAACTTAAAATTAATATAAAATTTAAATATTACAATTAAATTTATAAAAATTAGATGTTATATTTAAATTTTGAAGATTGTAAATAAATAAATAAAAATTGAATTAAAAAAATAAAGGGAATGAGAATTAAGAAATGGAGAGAATCATAATTTAGAATAAATGATTGAGATTGAAAAATTTTAAAAATTAAAATAAAAATAAAAAATTAATTTTATTATAAATAGTCTCAAATTAAAAAATAAAAATTTATATTTTAATATAAATAAAAGGTTATATACATCATTTTCCCGATGTGGGATGTAACGGATTGAACATATTTTATATATAGCACCTTATTTTATTTTTTTCATGATCCTTTTCAAAAGAACTAGTACTGATTTAAACATAAATCCACAGTAACTTTTTAATTTGGCACAAAATATCTCGATCAATAAAGTGAACCGAAGATAATTTTAGAAGAAAAAGATACCCACCCACCCACCACACCGGAAGGAAAAGTCCAAGGACCGAAGTGGAGGCAGCGACTTTTGGATGGGTCCGCCCGCGCGCCACCAAAAAATAACGAAACCCATTTTCAGGTTCGGACACGTTCCCATCATTAAGATTTTAAGCCTAACGAACCACCAGCCCAGCCCAGCCGTGCCGGTGCCGCTAATTCCCTAGTCACACACACTCGAACACCGCGTCCTAGTTTTGGCATTCATAATTTTAGTCAAACTAGTAGTATTGCATTTGCACCAATTTCTAGCCGACTTGTTTTCCAGTTGTTCTAAGACGCGTGAAAACTTTGCCATTTGGATTTGACAAATTAGCATAATTAAATTTATTATAAATTTAAAAAAATTAATTTTTTTAAAACTACTGTAAGTAAAATTTCAATAACATTTTTTTTTTAACGTAACAACAAAAAGTCAATTCTTGTTAAAATTTTATCAATGTTTGGTAAAATTGACTAAAATAATTTAAATTAGACACTTATTTAGGAGGAGTAGAGTGAGTATTATATAATAGACGAGTGTTATTCACATTATATTTATATTCAAAAGTGTTTTTTTTTTAAAATTTGGATATATAGCTTCTAATTAAATTGCCATACATATATTTGGCTTTTGTTTACTTTTTGTTACGAGTCATGTAGAGAAGTTTAATAAAATATTGTTTGGTACTACGTACGATAAGGTGTTAATTACCCATAATATATGTGTTTGGATTAATTTCAAATCTTTTGTCTCACTTTATATAGTAAATATACAAAATGAAACACAAAGTAAAATAGAGAATTCTCCGGTTTGGACTGCATCTCAATCCGTTCATTTATTTTCCTACACTGATGACTTAATTGTAAAAAAAAAAAACATATTAAGTAGTAAATCATCGAAATTGTTAACATTCATTACAATATCGTAGTAATTGGAAAAGAAAAGAATCAAAAGAGAATCCGGATACAAGAGAGTATTTTTTACCTAATTACCTTCCTCAGGGTCAGGGAGAGAGAGAGAGAGAAAGAGTCCAGAGTGTATATCATCACTTTTCCGCGGCTATATATAGAGGAGAGGAGTTTCATAAGCAATTCAGTCCCAGTTCAACTCCCTCTCCCTCTTCCCCAATTCAACTCTCGATCTGATCTCAGCAAACAAAACCCTTCCCCCCTCCACTCTGCAAGAATGGTGGGAACATCATCATCGGTTCATCCCACAGCCCTGCTCACAGATGAGCTAGACATAGTGATACCCACCATCAGAAACCTTGATTTCTTGGAGATGTGGAGGCCTTTCTTCCAACCCTACCATCTCATCATCGTCCAGGACGGCGATCCTTCCAAGGTCATCAAGGTTCCTGAAGGGTTCGATTACGAGCTCTACAACCGTAACGACATCAACCGTATTCTGGGTCCTAAGGCTTCTTGCATCTCCTTCAAGGACTCTGCTTGCCGTTGCTTCGGTTACATGGTCTCCAAGAAGAAGTATATCTTCACCATTGATGATGATTGCTTTGTAAGTTTTCCTTTTTTTGATCTGCTCAATTTTGGGGATGTTGGAATTTTTTGAATGCAAGATTTCAAGATTGGATTTTGATTTGATTTGATTTGGTTGGAGTCAACTTGAAAGGTTAAATTGTGCCTTTTTTATTTTTATGGGTCAAGTGGGTATGCCTGTGTGGGGTGGGTGGGGTGAATGAAGTCAGATCTGGTTATACTGTTTGTGCCTGAATTCTTTTCAATTTTGCTCAAGTTTAGCGTGTTTTTGCTTTGTTTATGTTATGGGTTCCATATATGATATATCTCTCTCACACTTGAAAATTCAGCTATTGTTATTAGGTTTTGGCCAAGCACGATTCTATCTGTGTTTCTGCTATGAAGCTTGTTTTGATCTTAAACATTGGGCCGGCATTAGATGCTATTAACTGGAATTGATGTATCCCACTAAGTTTAGATCAGAAATAACAAGGAATATTTAGTAATTTGATCTGGTTTTGATTGCTAGCTCCAGACTCTGTAAGAGCCGTGAGTTTTTTTAGTTTGGTTTGGCAGCTTATTGCGTAGTGATGCTAGCATTTAGCCATTTTTTCCATTTGAGATCTGCTGCTAGATCTTCCTGTTTTACAATTTTGAGATTAAAATTGAATACTCAAACTGAGAATGTCATTCTTCAGTTGAATTATTTCTGCCTCACTTTACTGGTAAACATTCTTTTTATCTGACAAATGTACATTTGCTTTGGATTCATAGGTTGCCAAAGACCCATCTGGCAAAGAGATCAATGCACTTGAGCAGCACATTAAGAATCTCTTGTGCCCGTCTACTCCATTTTTCTTCAACACCCTGTACGACCCATACAGAGATGGTGCTGATTTCGTCCGTGGATACCCATTCAGTCTTCGTGAGGGTGTTCCAACCGCAGTGTCTCATGGCCTTTGGCTTAACATTCCAGATTACGATGCGCCAACCCAGCTTGTCAAGCCCCGAGAGAGAAACACTAGGTAAGAGCAAGTACTCGAATCTCTTGAGTTTGAAAATTTTTGAATTGTTTCCAGGATTACTAATTCTTTAACGTCTTTTCCAGGTTTGTCGATGCAGTCATGACAATCCCAAAGGGAACCCTCTTCCCTATGTGCGGCATGAACCTGGCTTTTGACCGCCAGTTGATCGGCCCTGCAATGTACTTTGGGCTCATGGGTGATGGCCAGCCAATCGGGCGCTACGACGACATGTGGGCTGGATGGTGCATCAAAGTAAGTTTCATTTGAAAATTTGTCTACAGAATATCATTACACTTCTATTATGTCAGCCTAATATACTGCTGTGCATTCATCAGCAATGATTAATTGGTTTTGTCTGAATCGAAAGTAGCTTGTCTGAAATAACAATGGTGTTATCTTGTTGCTGATGTGATATTAATTATTGTTTAGGTTATTTGCGATCACTTGGGGTGGGGTGTCAAGACCGGCCTTCCATACATCTGGCACAGCAAGGCTAGCAATCCTTTTGTCAACCTAAAGAAGGAATATAAGGGTATCTACTGGCAAGAGGAGCTGATCCCATTTTTCCAGGGAGCCATGCTTCCAAAAGAATGCACCACCGTGCAGCAATGCTACCTTGAGCTGTCGAAGCAAGTGAAGGCCAAGCTTGGAAAGGTGGACGAGTACTTCCTCAAGCTGGCTGATGCCATGGTCACATGGATCGAGTGTTGGGACGAGCTTAACCCATCTACATCTGCCGCCCCTGCCAACGGAAAGTAATTTGATTTTATTTACTTCTCTTGCATGAGATTTTTAGACTGGTATCCGGATCAAATACTTTTTTGTCTCTGACATTTTGTTATGAGGTTTAAAGTATTTATTTTGCAGTAATGGAGGATATTAGTTCCTTCTTAATTTATTTTGTACCAGCTCAGAACTAGCATGTATTATTATGCATTTTATTGAAGTAAACCTCAAGAAGGGCAACTTTTGTTCACATTTGTCAGTTGTTGTTTCTATTCTACATATAACATTTGTTTGTTTACAATGATTGAACTAATAGTTGGGGATGGTGATTATTCAACATTATTGCAATGCCATTGAGAATGGGATACATGAATTTATGGAGGTGCAAAAAGACAATGCGCTAACTCGATCTTGTAAATGGAGCATATATGTATCATAATGTATGTATATCTGTATGTATGTATGTATGTGTCATGGGTCAAAAAGTCGAAACCTATTTTACTATTTAGAGAATTCATTGACTTGTTGGCAATGTTAGGTAACAAATACAGTCCTCATATAACGATAGTGAAATACAACAAATTGAGAAGGCCTGCAATAGTGTGATGTGTTACCCACAACTGGTCAATGAAAAAAAGAAGAAAAATTGGCAATTTCATTTCGAGAAATAGTTCATTGGGTTTGTCATGTCACATCATCGAAATAATGCGTCAATTGAATCGAAGAATAGTAGTTGTGAGGTATTTTGTAACAATCCCTAAAAAAATGTGGTTTGATTATTTTCAATTGAATGATGCATAAAATATCGAAAACTGAATGAAACGTCACACCACATCATCTTATTGACGCAACATGACGGGCATCTCCGAATAATTTTTTCATTTAGTGGTGAAAAACAGCCATATGGAAACTCGAGGGGTGGTGGATATTGGACTGCTTCTTGTCACCGGATCCCATTTGTACATAATCAGTGCTAGTGATAGGGGTGGGCATAAAATCCAAAAATCTGAAACCGAACCGACCAAAACCGAAAAAAATCAAGTTGGCCAAAAAAGTCGACGAATCGGACCGGAACCGAACCAAACAATATGGTTAATCTGAACCGTGGGTAACCGAATCGAACCGAATATACACGTATTATTAATATATATTATATTATAAATAATAAAACCCAAATAAAAAAAAACAACTCCCTAGCCCTAAGAGTAAACCCGCAGCCGCAGCCCTCTCTCTCTCAGTCTCTCCCCTCGACACTCACCAGTCATCACAGAAAAGAAAACCCTAGGTCCCTAATTATTTCAGACCTCGTATGTCAGTGGGTAGTTTGAGATGCATCAATTGATGTTTCCTTCCTTTTTTTTTTTTTTTTTGGTTATTTTTCTTGTTGTTTGCAGCCTGTCAGTGGTTTAAATCTGATTTATATCTCAGCCTTTTTATTTTTGTTGTGTGCTGCATTTCTGGAAATCCTATGGAAATGAGGTATGTGTTGTTACTGTTACTGTTCTTCACTGTTTTTTAATTTGTTGTTATTGTTCTTCACTTTTGTTGCAGATATCATATGTTGAAAAAGAGGGATGCAAGAAGGCAATAATATTGATCAAGCCAATCCATTTGAACTTTAAAGATTGTTAATTTTGTACGTGTAATGGATTGTGTTATAATCTAATAAATTATATTTCAAAGGCCAAGCAATAAGCCCAATTTAAGTTTATACAGCTACATTGGGCTTAAAATATAAAAAAGGGCGATGATATTTACGGCCCCAAAATTTCTAAAATCGCTCCCAATTTTAACAAAAATACCCTAATTATTTATCGCAAAAAAATTCTTACTTCGTTCTATTATCATATAATCACTTTAATACCTTAAATTTAATATTTATACACTTAAATTTTTACTCTTTATTATCATTATATATCCCGATTTAATCCTTAATCCTTAATAAATAATATTACAAAAAATAAAAATTGAAACTATAAAATATAATTAAAATATCTGAATTAGTTACTCATTGGATTCAATAAAATCCCAACCGGAGTATACC
>JAOTQG010120048.1:0-10802 GCA_025631175.1 Iris virginica | reverse complement strand
GCTGCCCCCTAGGGTTCCGATCGTCACAAAGCCGCGCCACCGTCGTCTCCACCTCATTCGACGAGACCTCCAACATCGACGCCTGCTCCGGCCCGAACATGGACAAGACCCTCTTCTGGTACAACCTAGTCTACTTCGGCATCGGCGGCATGGTCGGCGTCGGTGTCTTCATCACCTCCGACGTCGCCGCTCACACCAAGTCCGGCCCATCCATCATCTACCTGTGGTTGAAGATTAATCCAACCATCTTCTACTTCCATATGTACAAAAAATAATGCCAGGGAAATATTTTTTCACATGGCTGTGGTTATTTTTAATGCACATATATGTTATTTTTAATGCACATATGTGTATATGTTTATGCACATAAGTTTGTACCGTAATTTTTAGATTTTTAGTAGGTACATGAACCCACATAAATGTGTATTTTAATACACAATACACATATATGTGTATTTTAATGTACATAAGTTATCAACGACATCGGCTACATCGACAATGACTTTTTGATTGATTGGATTTAGCAATTTGTTGGTTGAGATTGAAATTGGAGTTCTGATTGTAATGCACATATGTTTGTATATTAATGCACATATGTGTGTATGCTCATGCACATAAGTTTGTATCGTAATTTTCTTAAGTGTCTAATTGAATGCACATAAGTTTGTTTCTTAATGTACATAGCCGTGTATCTTAATGCACATATCTGTGCATAAAAATGCACATAAAATTTTAACTCAATTGAATTTAAAAGATCGAAAGAGAAATGCACATAATAGTATATAAAAATATACATAAATGTACAGCAAAATGCACATATTAAAAACGAGATTGCTTTTTTTGAATAATTTGAATATTTTTATAATACGAAACCTACATATATTCAGATCCGTAAATCCCTAAAATTATGGATTCAGTATCCACATAGTTGCTCAACCAATATTAAATTTATTTTTACTACACATATGTATATTAATAAATGCACATAAAAGAATAATAAAATGCACATATTAAAAACAATTGGATGTATATGTAAATTAACAAAAATAATTTAAATCTGAAGCACATATGTATGTATATGAATGCACATATGTATGTACTTGAATACACATATGTGTGTATATATATATATATATATATGAATGCACATATGTATAAATGCAATATTAAAATCATTGGATATATATGTAAATTAACAAAAAAAAATATACATCAATGCACATATGTATGTACATAAATGCACATATAAATGCACAAAATTCAGGATATTGCTGGTTTTTTTTTCTCACGGTTTATGTTTAAACTCAAAAAAAAAAATTATAAAATGGAAACAATGAAAAGACGCTGAAAGAAAAAGAAAGACTGAAGAGTTAATTTGGAAACAATTTTCTTCTCCTAAAATTATGGGATCACGATTAAACACGATTTAATAGTAAAAATCGTGATTTACTAGTAAACTTAATTTGGAAACAGTTTCTTCTCCTAAAATTAAGGGATCACAAATCGTGATTTACTAGTAAGCTTTCAATATTTCACGCGCTTAAATCAAGACTGATTTACACATGCTGGTTTAGCCATATAAATTTCCGGCTTACCCAGCCTTTTAATACGGATACGGGTTTTGTAAACCGCCTTTGACGTTTCCTGCGAAAGGAAGAAAGAAGCACACACAGAGGAACTAGAGAACCAGATTTCACCTCCATCCATCCATCCGACGCAGAGAGTAATCGGAGGGCAGAGATCCAACACCACCTGAATCCTTCTTTCCTCTTTCTCTCTCTCTCTCTCTACATCTCTTCGACCTAAGTTTTGTGATTCCCGTTGTTCGATACTTCCTTCTCCAGTTTCTGTTCTAACAACTTCAAACAATGGCGACGGCTTCAGGTTTGCCCCTTTTTCTTACTGATCTATGAGACGACGCCCTTTCCCCGTTTATGCGAATTCGTTCCTCATGAAGTTGTTCCTCGAATTGCTTTAATTGCAATTACGATACACTGGGGGGACGCAGTCAAAATTTGCGTTGTTTATCTCTTTACGTGCCTAGCTAATTTTCATTCAAACTGGAGACTAGACTTAGGGGTTACAGTGGTTCTTTAATTTCTTGATCTGGAGATTTTGACTTCCGAAATTGGTAGCTAGGGTTTCTTTTAAATTTTTGGGGCCGATGATGAATATTCAATGTTTTACGATGTTTCACTCCATTGCAAGTGTCTAAACTTAAGCAATTGCAATTGAGAGTTAAAAAATAAACAGAATTTATCTCATCCTTTTATTTTTTTTTGAAGGAAATAATTCAGCAACTTTTAGTTGGCCTCCCCCCCCCCAATCCCCTTTTGTTTTGTTTGTTTCAATCTTTCTCATTTGTTTTCAATTACTGACATGTTTGCTGGGATCCCAGTGGCATTCAAATCTAGGGAGGACCATCGAAAGCAGATGGAATTGGAAGAGGCACGTAAGGCTGGGCTTGCACCGGCAGAGGTTGATGAGGATGGAAAGGAAATCAATCCTCACATTCCTCAGTATATGTCGTCTGCTCCCTGGTATCTCAACCCTGAGAGGCCGAGTTTAAAACATCAAAGGAACTGGAAGTCAGATCCGAATTATTCGAAATCATGGTATGACCGAGGGGCAAAAATATATCAGGCTGAGAAGTACAGAAAGGGTGCATGTGAAAACTGTGGAGCTATGACACATGATGCAAAGACATGCATGGAAAGACCCCGCAAGCTGGGAGCAAAGTGGACCAGCTTAAATATTGCACCAGATGAGAAAATAGAGAAGTTTGAACTTGATTATGATGGAAAGAGGGATCGATGGAATGGCTATGATGCCGCATCATATGCCCATGTAATTGAAAGATATGAAGCTAGGGATGAAGCTAGACGAAAGTTTTTGAAAGAACAGCAGCTTAAGAAGCTGGAGGAGAAAAACAATAGCCAACATGAAGAAGGCGGGGTGAGTGATGATGAGGACAATGAGGATGCATTGAAGGTAGATGAAGCGAAGGTCGATGAAAGCAAGCAGATGGACTTTGCAAAGGTTGAGAAGCGTGTGCGCACTACCGGTGGCGGAAGCACTGGAACTGTTAGGAACCTCCGTATTCGAGAGGATACAGCGAAATACCTTCTGAATCTCGATGTCAACTCTGCCCACTATGATCCTAAAACACGATCCATGCGAGAGGATCCTCTTCCAGATATGGATCCGAATGAGAAGTTCTATGCCGGAGACAATCAGAACAGAATTAGTGGTCAAGCTTTGGAATTCAAGCAGCTCAATATACATGCTTGGGAAGCATTTGAGAAAGGAAACGATGTGCACACGCAAGCTGCTCCATCACAAGCTGAACTGCTCTTCAAGAATTTTAAAGTCAATAAGGAGAAACTTAAGTCCCACGTGAAGGAGACCATTACGGAGAAGTATGGGAATGCAGCCGCTGATGAAGCTCTTCCAAGAGAGCTCTTACTGGGACAAAGTGAGAGAGAAGTTGAGTATGATCGGGCCGGAAGGATCATAAAAGGCCAGGAGATGGCTCTTCCCAAGAGCAAGTACGAAGAAGATGTCTACATCAATAATCACACAACTGTTTGGGGTTCATGGTGGAAGGATCATCAGTGGGGTTATAAGTGCTGCAAACAGTTTGTTAGGAACAGCTATTGTACCGGTGCTGCTGGAATTGAAGCTGCTGAAGCTGCTGCAGACCTTATGAAGGCTAATATTGCTCGTAAAGAGGCTGTTGAAGAGGTTCTTGCCCCAACTGAGGAGAGGCAGCTTGCAACCTGGGGAACTGATATTCCTGATGATTTGGTTTTGGACCAAGCAAAGCTGGCCGAATCACTCAAAAAGGAGGATGTGAGGAGGAGAGAAGAGAAAGATGAAAGGAAGCGCAAATACAATGTTAAGTGGACTGACGATGTTACAGCAGAGGATATGGAGGCGTTCAGGATGAAAAGGGTGCATCATGATGATCCAATGAAGGACTTTTTAAACTGATTACCAACCAGAATTTGCTTTGTTATCCAGAGATCTTGAGAGATCCTCTCTTTTGGTTTTGACCTTGAATAGAAGGAAAAGTGAAAGACTCCAAACTTAGTGATCTGTCTACGTTATATTAAGGACGATTGTAAAACTAGAATGGTTTTCTCCTCCCTCGAGGGATGACAATAAGTTGTTTTAGGTGTCTATTGCGTAGTTTGTTGTCGTCGTACCAAAAGAAGATGTGCTCTTTAATGGGGACAAATATAGTCCCTATCAACACATTTTCTTTTTTTGCTTTTTTCCATGGATTTGGTACTGTATAAGCACACCTTACTGCATTTAGTACAATTTGCACCTTTTTGTTAGCATGGCGAATAGACATTGTACTTATATGATCCATTATATTAGGCTGATTAGCTTCCTTCACTAGCTGTTTGTAGATGTATTTAAATGATCATGCAATCATATAATGATTGTCATGGCATATTATACTAATGCAGCAATTTTTTACAATGGCAGCTGGCAGCTCCAGGCAAGTCCTTTTTCCTCCTCCCTTGTATGTTTTGATTCTAACACTTCTATCTGCTGGTATTTCCATGTTTGGGTTGTAAATATATGCTGATCTGTTTTACCCTTCATATGCTACTGTTTTTTTCTTTTTTACTTGTATGTTTATTTGAATTATTATTAGTATAATGCTTTGACCTTTTTCATTTGTTCGTAATCTGTTTCCTACATTTATCATCATCAGTTTTGAGTGTTATAGATAGTGAGTTTGTACATATTTTTTGCAAGTGCAAGTTACTTCGGAGTAAAAGATGAGTTACCAATGGTAGAGTTCGCATATTCTTTCTCTTTAATTCCAACCAACTGTAGCTCGAGTTGCTGTTAATGTAAATGTCTTCATGACAAACAGGGAAGGTACCTCTACTCCTTACAGTCTGTAGCCACTAGCCACTGCCAACAGCGCCAAAACAGACATAGTGCGATGCTCAGATCATAAGTCCCCTCTGGCATAAAAGAAATTATATGGATCACTGGAGGGTGAAACTTTGTATCTCTAACTACAACTATGTGAGGAACATAAAAAATGGAATATGTTGGTCCAGCATCCTGGTTTCAGCCAGCCTGCAATGGCTTTCAGCTTCAATAACACTCTGCTTAGAACTGTTGGTATCCCAAGGTAAATGCAACGAAGAAATCACATTTTTGTAACTCTTCATTGTTATTTATGTGTTGTAGTTCTCTACATTGTGTTCTGCAGATGATATCGCTCACTTTTGAGGGTTAGACTACGTCAACCTCTTCAGGCTGAAAAGAATCAAATACGCTCGGTGTGGTCAGAAATACTTCTGACCAAGTTCCCTAACGCATACCCATTTTACAAAGTTTAAGGTGAAGTTTTACATATTGTTTCATTCATAAAGGATCACACTTTAATATTTGGCATTTATAAAAATGAGAATATTCTTTTTGGGATGAATAAAAGAGGAAAATGATTTTTTTTTTGGAACAAAGGTATTACTCTCTTCGTTTTGCACAGATTTTTCATTGTTGAAAGTGGAAACTTCTTAATTCTATGGTTTTAGCACTTCGTATCTTTTATTCGAACAGACTACAGAGTGAGTATAAATGTATCTTTTTAGGGTTGACCCACGTTAGTTGTGAAAGGGGTTGGTGGCTGCTATATAAGTATAAGAGAAAGTCTCATTTTTGAGGGCTAAGGCTAGCTTTTGGGTTGGGAGAGATCTAGAATGCATTAGAAGGATCAGGATTAGCACCGTGATATTAGAGCCCAAAGTCCGGATAAGTGCAAGGGAAGCCCTTAAGCCATTCCTAAGGTCAACTTTTGGACGAGGAGAGGCTCAAGACACATTAGGAGGACCAGGACTAGCACCGTTACATTGAGATCTTCATCGTTGATCCTGTGAATAAACTCCTTTGACCTCGGAAAGAGAGAATCTTATATTTTTCTTCCAGCTTGTCTTTCTGTAAAGGAAGAGCTTTGTGGTGTAAGCCGTCAAGCATTGTATCTATGCTCACTTTTACATGTCTGTGTTGCTTATTGTTTTGATACAACCCCATTCAACTCCAGCTCAAACAGGTAATACTCTTCTAACTTGGTTTAAAATAGGATCATAATATGCATGTTTTAGTGTCATCTTTAATTGATAACCAATACTTAATTCCGCTGTCATATACTTTGATTTATCAAGCCTGCTATTTACTTTGTAGGTCCAACGTTTAGCCGTGTACTTAATGCTATATTGTTAGTAAATCAATTGTGTATATTGTATACTATAGTGTGAATGTGTGATTAAAGAACCTTCCCCTCAATCATAGATCAGAGGATTTTGACATTGTACAAGGAACACATCGATACTTGACCATGTCGTATGGTACTTTAATTTATAATTACGAATTTATTATGTTTTAAATGAAAGTTATTATTTTAAAAAAGAAAAGGATAATTCAATCTATTTCACAAAATAAATTTATTCTTGTATAAAAGTACTTTTTTAGTGTTACCGTGCATAGCATGCGTATGGGCTGTCCTAACTATAGTGTTATATAATAAGCGGATTGCCTCCCTAAAGGAGCGTTCACTTCGTTCTGTCTCCTTACGTTTCCTTCTCCTCGCCTCTCCCTTCATCCTCCTCCTCATTTCGTCCCTTCATCCTCCTCACTTCTTCCCTCCCAACCTTCCTTATCTACCTCTATTTCTCTCTCTACATCATCCCTACGATTTCTCTCCCACCGCCCTCCACCGCTGATTCCGGCAATGGCACCGAGTCACGCCACTTTGATTTCGACCTCTTTACCATCAGTGCCAGTAGCAGAGGCGTCAGCGCTTCTCGTAAACTAACATAACAAATCCAACACCCAAGAACCCAAAACTGCCCTCTTAACCCTCAATGGGAAAAATGGATCAACAACCACCAAAGAGCTGGAGCATCCAACACCCGCCGAGAAACCATCAGCAAGTACCGGTCCTCGAACGGGTTGGGTCGGGGGCATACTCCGACGCTTACAAGGCGCGCCATCTCTTTGATTGTGTTGTAGTTCCCTCAAAGAGGTCAACGATTACCAGTCCCCCTTCCGGGAAGCCGAGACCTTCCAGACCCTTCAACACTCCCTCAACGGCGTCGTTTTGCACGGGTACTTCTGGAGGGAGGACGGGGATGCCATTCTTGTGCTTGAGTTCTTGCCAACCGATCTGACGTCGGTAATTCAAGAGGCCAAGAAGGAAGGGAAAGGTGGGTTGAGTCATGGGGAGATTAAGAGGTGGATTGTTCAAATTCTGTGGGGTTGACGTGTGTCAACGGAGTTCGATTGTGCATCAGGACCTTAAACTAAACCTTCTAACTTGTTGGTTTCGGCTGATGGTGTTCTGAAATTGGTGATTTCAGTCGGGTAAAAAGATCGACACTTATGCTGACCCCCATCGAATTCTAATCAATAACGTATTTGGATATGTCAAGTTCTAGTCTTTTGATGAATTGATGTTCTGTTTGAAGATGAATAACCTGCTTAATTTGGCTAACAATAGTAGGTTGTCTCGTTGGGTGATCGTGATTGATCTTTTTGCGTAGTTGCAGTAGGAGGATATCACTGGATAATGATGCAGTAATGATCCTTGATTACCGATGATATGTAGTAGATGAATGTGAAAGTGGATGTCTCCAGTGTTTCAAGTTTTAAAATAAAATTCCAACTCTCCAGTTGTGAAGGTTGGGTAGGTGTTCGAGCACAGACTTGGGCTTGGTCATAACGGAAGAAAGACTTGCCTGTATATGGTGAGTAATAAAGATTTTAAGGTAGCAAAGGAAGCTCTTTGGGAAGCCCTTTCATCCAACAATTCATCTCGCACAGAAGGTCATCATTACCCATGACATCCAGAGGGAATAAAAAATACGTTTTGTTAATGAGTACATTCAGCTCTTTTATTAAAAAGGGAAACTATTGCTCAAGCAATTTCTTTACATATGACCACAGTCATAGTTGCACATTCGCTTAGAAGATTTGGATAATGCACCCACTGTGCTTGCAAATTTTCCATTCACAAGCTGAATAGTGGACTCATTTAAGAGCAAGTAGGGCTTCCTTTTAATGAATTTAATTTCAAAGCAACCACGTGCCCTTTTCTCTCTCTCTTATATGTTACGTATTGTGTTATGAATGAATTTGGTGCCAACTAAACCTTATCGGATGTGTAGTGGATGTGTTGATACCCTTCATGCATCCACGTTGTTGATGTTGTAGGTCATCGAAGCCTTGTCAATTTGAAGTCATTCAACAGCATAATCTTGAAATTCCCAAAAATTGATGAGGGTTTAAGGAAATGTAAAGTCATATTTGAGCAATTCGGTAATTCCCCACCCCCCACCCGCAATAATTGTCTTTGTTTTCTTCATTCCTTACTTGCTGGAGTAACAAAGAAGATTCCGTTTTCATTTCTCGATGAGGATAAAAATGGGACAAAAGATCATCAAGAGCGGAAACACTGCTTCCATAAGCTGGAGGTTAAATCCACCGGAAAGATCCTTTTCAAGTTTGAATTTGTTCATGTGGGATCTGGCTTCTTCTAATGTCTGGCTAGCAGAGCCCCTGCTAACCAACGAGGAAATCGACAATCTTTTTCAGGTTGCGACATTAATGATGATATGGGTACGGAATTTAACGAGTTCTTTGTGCTTCTATGCATTTTCCATCTTCTGAACGACAATCCTGCTGCTACGCATGCTGTAACCTGTTATGCCATTTGACCTTACTGAGTTGTTGATATTGTTTACTATTCAACATTTATCTGCCACTTGCATATATTCTCAACTTTCATTGGATATTCTCTAAAATTTCCTTGGATGTCTCGTCAGTATGGTTGATTGAACATCCACCAGGAAAGTCCAAGCCTTCTTTGATTATATCCTGCCAACATATTGAGCAAGGTCACATTCTTTACACATGTGTATATGCGTTTGCACTTGTTGCCTGATCTATTTTACTGTTGCATTTCCCGACATTGATAGAAATCACGGATAGGGCCGGGTACCAAATCTGGAGTACGTTTGAAACATTGATGGATACACTTGTGTTCTTGGACAAGAACAAGGACGGCTGTGTCAACAAGGATGAAATGGTTCAAGCAAGAAATGAAACTGTTTCAGGGGAACTTTCGACTGGGTGAATAGCAACGAAGGTACTTGGCTAGCTCTAGCTCTCTCTCTCTCTCTCTCTCTGAGTTTTTCTTTACAGTCATCAACGAATTTAAGAGTGCCCACATGAAGAAGAAATCCCTTCTTTCGTGACTACCAAAAAGTCAAAGACCATGATGGTTTTCAGTTCTTGATAAATGTGAGAGTTAGCAAAATAATATTAAACTGGCAAAAGTACTTGAGCATATACAGTCCTTAGCTAGCTTCTGAACTCGCCTACCTGATCAAATATAAGAATTGTCTGTGACCACTTGGGCATTCCAAATTTTCAATATGCTAAACTAAGTGACTAAGGGTGGTGAATTTTATATTTTACCACTTTACCACTTGGTCATAACGGAAGAAAGACTTGCCTGTATATGCTAAACTAAGTGACTAAGGGTAGGTGTTCGAACATATACAGGCTTTTGTTTCAGGTTTAAGTCGGTGCTTGGCATCATCATGAGCCCCAAGGTCTTCAACAGTGGATCGTTCGATCATACGGTGGTCTTGGTATTGTTCATGTTTTATATTATTCATTTGTTGTTTCATTGATTCTAATTCCTACATCTAATTTGCCACTACTGACCCTCAACTTATGCATTTCAGAGAGACGGAAGGAACCCTTCTCATTCTGGCATTAACCAATCAAGTGAGAATGTTATTGGCGTACATGTAAATGCTTGACGTACATACCCAGTTTGTGACTCAGATCAATATGAGGAACTATTTATCGAGACAAAACAAATGCATATAACCTTGGGCTCTTGGGCATTTTAAATTGTTGAGTTGGCTTTCTTTTCAGGTTCAAGCCGTTGCTTGGCATCATCATGAGCCCCAGGTTCTTCTCAGTGGATCCTTCTATCATACATAGTCTTGGTAATGTTGATTTTTTATATTATTCATTTGTTGTTTCGTTGATTCTAATTTGCCGCTACTGATTCTCAACTTATGCATTTCAGAGAGATGGAAGGAACCCTTCTCATTCTAGCATTAAGTGGTCTGTTGATGCTGATGTTGAAAACTTGGCCTGGGATCCACACACCGAGCACTCTTTTGTGGTTTGTGCTTTACTTTTTGATCTACGGAACATCAATTCGAAGAATCGTTTAAAAAAAAATCATTTTACTTCTTAATATGTAGATCATCAAGTATTCAGAGGACAGTGATGTTTGGCCTTGGAATATCTGTTCTTAGGTTTATTTATAGCTTTTATATATGGGTGACCTTGTCTAATGGAATCAGAGTATTCATCTTGTTATACTGTCTTCAGGTGAGTCTTAGCTCTTGAGAATGGTACTGTTAACGGTTTTGATATCCGGGTAGCTAAGTCTGATTCTTCTTCTGGATGAAAGCCAAGTTTCACTCTCATGCTCATGACAAAGCAGTTGGCTCTATTTCGTATAATCCTTTGGCTCCAAATGTACATTTCTTCTCTCAAACCTTATATTTTTGGTTTATTAGCTTTTGTCAGTTGCTTTTCTGACTTTCCCCTATGATTGTTTGGTAGTTTCTTGCTATGGATCCACCAAAAAATCGTAATTTCTTGATTTCTCTCTCTCTCTCTCTCTCTCTCTCTCTCTCTCTCTCTCTCTCTCTCTCTCTATTTTTTTGACTTTTTCTATTTAAATA
>JAOTQG010120026.1:0-10803 GCA_025631175.1 Iris virginica | reverse complement strand
ATTGTCACCTAGGCACTCCTTGCTAAGAGCGTCTAGGTGCTCCGTATACGGACCGATGCATGTACACCAACAAATTTCGGTCGGTTGGTAACAAATAAAGCTAACTTTAATTTGCTTACTTTTTTAACATGCATATCTAGATGTAAAATTGATTAAGAGTAGATATGTTATACTCCCTAGCTCTTCTTTTATCATTTTTTTTTAAATTATTATTTTATTAGTAGCAGTAGCAGCAGCAGCGTCATTATATATAAAAAATAATATGACAATATTTTTTATTTATTTTTTTAAAATATAGTAAATCTTTTCGAGATGTAATTAAAAAAGATGAAACGATGGGTAACTTATGTAAATAGATTTTTCAAGGACATGCACATGCAAGAAGAAAAAAAAAGAGGTCTGCCTCGCCTCGATCTGTCTCTGCCTCTCTCTCTCTCTCTCTCTCTCTCTCTCTCTCTCTCTCTCTCTCTCTATTTGGGTTCCACTCGAGCTGAAAGAGTGTATCCTCCGCTGTAGTCGAAGGCATCACTGTCATTGACATTATTTTCTTTTTGGAGCTGAGCCTCATTGTAAGGATTAGGGGGGTGTGCACCAATTTTGAAAGATCCGAAATCTGTGGCAGACGAGGATGCAGAGGACGTGGAGTTTGTATTGAGGAGCCCATCATTCTGTAGTATGGTTTCAAGTTCCTTTACAACATCACTCATTGTTGGACGCTCTGTTGCTGAGTCGTCAACGCATCGCATGGCCAACTCCAGATATCTCCCAAACCCTGCCAGGTATGTCATGCGCCTGATGGTCGCATCCATTATATCTCTCAACCCGTAATGTTCCTCATCATTTTTATCCATCGCCATTTTCACCTCACGCACTATGTACTTTCCCTTCTGAATCGGCTGTTTGCCAGTCACTAGCTCAAGCATCACCACCCCAAAGCTGTACACATCGCTCTTCTCCGTCAATTGTTGTGTCATGTAGTATTCAGGATCCAAATAACCCTGTTGCATGTGTTGTAATAATCAGATGCAAAATATGTATTTGAGTATGTCAAGACGTTAACACACCAACATGAATAATTGAACCCCTCACCTCACATCCCCCTCCCCCCCCCCCCCCGGAATATCATTGAAAAGAAAAAGGGTAAGTCCAGGCTGTGTGTCATCAGACAACTATTGGTAGCTAGATTGAAGTTTAGCAGTATGATCCATCAATCGTCTTGTCTTCCCACAGTACAACAATTAAAAGAATAACAATCGATAGAAGTTCCCTTCTCTTGGACCGTGTTGTTTCAAATAAACATCCCCACAATGTTTTCATGGGATTAGGTTTGTTGTTCTTGCTAAATGATGCCAGATTAACGAAACACAGTCCTCTTTTTCCTGGCCGTGGATTACTGATCAAAGTCCTCCCTTTGGATGACCTCCTCGTACTTTAATATATATATATATATATATATTTGTTTCATCCTCATTCCAAGCTCTCTGCTGATCATGGAGACTTACTGTGCAGACAAGAAAGGACATGGGACAGGAAAGAGTTTGGTTGGAAAGATGAATTTCCCGAGTGTTTTGATGTCGAATATTCTTCTTGGTGAGAATGAGGCCAAATATTTAAGTTTTGGTCATAAGAGTTGGCCTCATATCAAGTAAATGAACTCTTATCAGTCTTATGTTGGAGCATCATACAGTTAACTAGGAGGTATGGATGGTGGAGAGGTTCCCTCATTCAATTCAACTTATGTCCCTATTACATGGGGTCAATTCAGGAATCCTTTCTACCACTCTCTGGTGCAGCACTAGCTTATCATGTAAACCACTGTCAGAACCGGATCCCAAGAACCCAATCTGCAGCATATGCCCATGCACTGGCATAATGAATCAGACATACACATATTTTTCCCAACCCTGAGCCAGAAAAAAGCCAAAAAAAGAAAAAGGATCACGTTCCATTTCATACCAGTACGCTTTAGGCCGTTTTTGGACTCCAGGAAATGTGAAGCAACTTTATTCAATCATCAGAACAAAGTTTTATGAGTTTTGTGTCAAAGTGTCATTTTTCGTGAATGAAGCCAAGTTTAAACCTTCTCTTCCAGATTACACTTTTCAATCTTTTGGTTGAATTTGCAAACGCAACACCCTAGATCGCTAAATAAGCAAAGAAAGTGTCTATTAGATGTATATAGCTTGTATTGCCCTTTTATTTTCATTTATTAGTGAGCATGAAGCTTGATGTACAATGTTGGGCCCCTCTACAATGGCTTAAGCTTTGAATGAATTGGTAAATTTAATGTGGTATTAAGGCTCCTCTGTGGTTATGGTATGTCTTGGGTTCAAATCATCATGCATGTATTTTTTGTGTTTGCATCTTTGGTCATATCTCCATAATATTTCAAATATTTTTGAAGGCGCAGGAAAATTATTGATTTAAGAGTAACATTCCCCCAAAGGCAACCTATTAAGTTGAACGAGATAACACGTGCAGTAATACTCACCAGTGTTCCTTTAACTTGTGTCGAGACATGACCTTTTGCACTGTCTGACACTAGCTTAGACAATCCAAAATCTGCAACCTTTGCAGTGAGATTTTCATCCAAGAGAATGTTGGTGGACTTGACATCTCTATGAATTATAGGAGGATCTGCCAGCTCATGTAGATAAGCTAGTCCTCTGGCAGAACCCAGAGCAATGCGAAGCCTCCTTTTCCAGTCTATATGAATGCCAGATCTCCCTGTACCGCACATAAACAAAGGGTTGCCAACGTGGGCGTTATATAACGATACATGCTATGAAAAGTTTTCCATTCTCCATACAGAGGGAGGAGGGGAGGGAAAGGGAGAGAGGGACAGAGGTAATTTCTCCATTCTCCATCAGAAGTTAGTGAGGGTAAGTTAGAAAAATGCAGAAAGTTGTCCCAAAATGATGGTCCATTTTCTTATGAACTTAATCTTTTACATTTATTGCTTCATTTCCACTTGGAATCCACAGTGATACCATTAAGGATGATTATGTACATGCGCCACCAATACTATTTTGTGTCAACTTTCTCAATTTCCATGAAAAACTCAAAATGAAGACTCAGCTTGGGACAGATGGCATTTTTACATTATAGGTAAGGACGGAGGAGACTTGGAAAACGATTGAGAAGAGGAATGCTAGGTGCAGTTTCATTTCTCAATTAGGGGCATTATGTTATTGCGTTGAGCAGATTGAACATATCATCACACATATAACAGAGAAAGGTTAACAGGAGTCGCCTGAAACAAGCTCTAGGAATTACAGAACAAGGATCTACAACAACTTACCAAGTAGTACCAAGGTACACAAGCTAAGGGACAGGAGTTGGGAATTTGAGATGAAATCACAATCGGTGAAAGTTCTCATCCAAGCTCTCAGCTTCCATGAACTTGCCCGAGTTTGGGCCATGTACGGAAGAGAGGGTTAATGAACAAGTTGAGTCCTAGTTAAGCATAATTTTGCTCACTTTCCATTAACATGTTAGAAACCTCAAGGGCTACTTTCACCTCAACTTAGCTACTGTAAGCGTGAAAGGTCAACATAAATAGGCAACCTAATTTGGAAAGATGATAGTTTCTTTCTCATCCGAAAAAAGGAAAGAATCCGGAGGAGGAAGAATCTGTATTCAGCATATAAGTAATAATAGCATACAACTACGATATAGGAGAAACTTGAGTTGGGTGGAGAATTGAGGACAGGGAAAAAGAAGAGAAAAATTCTGGAAGATATAGGATGACAACACTGAGGAGAAGGAAAATAGGAAAGAACAGGAAAACTATTACTGAAAGAATGTGGTAATTTCGACATTTCTTGTTGAATTTGCCGTAAATTATCATCAACAACTAAAGCATGCATTCTCTATTATATCCCCTAGTGCAGCGATGAAATGAATAAAAAATCTTTACCAGACAAGCTTTCTCTAAGTGTTCCATTAGGCATGAACTCGTACACCAGCATTTGTTCTCCTTGTTCAAAGCAAAAACCCACGAGGCCGACTAGGTTTTTGTGATGAACTCGTGAAAGCAATTCAATTTCAGTCTTGAATTCAAGTCCACCTTGCATAGAACCTTGCTGAGCTCTTTTTACAGCGACTACTTGCCCACTAGGTAGTGTTCCTCTATAAACCTGGCCATATCAAAAAAATAAGTAAAGAGTTTATTTACCGACGCAAAATATCTGGAATTCAGTCGGACTTTAAGGTGCACCTTGCCATAGCCTCCAGATCCTATCTCATTCATTTCCGAGAAGTTAGCGGTGCTTTTTTTTATTTCATCGTATGAGAACCATCTTGCTCCCTTTAATTGTGGTGCTCCTCCACTCTCTTTGCCACTTGGAGCCCAGGATGCTGCACAGAGAAGATCGGTGAAATTGAGCCAACATGTCTCTTTAAGCTTTTAGCATCATCTTCAAATAATTGGTAGTGTTGTTGAATACTACCGCTGGAGGGGCTTAAAATCCCGGGTCCAGTGAGTTAAGGACTACCATGGTTGAATGGCAATATAGAGAAATGAGAATGTGAAAGGGATGGGGAGGGGGTTCTGATTGCTTATTTATTGGTTTGTGTGGTTGAGGACTACTGGTGGAGGGACTTAAGAATTCCGGGTCCTGTGAGTTAGGGACTCAACTACCATGGTTGAATGGCATTATAGTGAAATGAGAATGTGAGAGGGTGGGGGAGGGGGAGGGGTTCTGATTGCTTATTACTGGTTCTGATTCATGATGGCCTTGTGACAATGAAGGGGGCTCATTCATACAATTCCCACGAGATGGTGCACTAGTTGGTGCAGATGCCGTATGATGGGAGTAGTGGAAATCTAATTATCACATAAAAGGCCTCAAAAGTCTGGGTGGGTGGGGGGAATTATGTCCGTGAACACATCCTTAGTCGTCAAACCTATACCCACCATAGTCCCTTGATGGTGAATTTTCGTCGGGTTCTTCCTAAACTTGTCCCTATAGGGTCATCCCAAATTCCCAATGGTTGAAACAGGAAGGTGGGTCTATTCCCACAAAGGGTGAATACCTTCTCTCCGAAAGGACGTGGAAGAGTTGGTTCCTTGCTAGATCCATTTCCTGAGAATGCCATGGCTTTTTAGGTGCTAGACCTGTCAACCATAAATGGATGTAACTTCTGAAAACATATAGTGAAGTGGAGTTTAGCGAGTTCCCTAAATTCATATACCGTAGGCATGAGGCTTATAGTAACACCACCAATCCCCCTCCACCCCTGCAGTGAGATGGGGTAATCCCGGACAACACCACTCATGTTTAGACCCAATGTTGTTATGATGGAGTACAATCCAGAGAAACAAAGGAAAAACCAGGAGCAGGTTCCACTGCAATTTTAGAGCTACACACCCAAAAGCTTAAGCTGTAAGGTCAAGGGAAAATTTCATATATGAAGGGACACCTACGCTTTGTTAGTCAAATGTGGGACAAAGGAACAGATGCAGAAACCAATTATACTTGTTTACAATTTTTGAATGGAATCAGGAAATTACCAAATGGTTTACTTAAGCCTATAGCTAGTTCAGCACGTTTCTTTTGCCGAACAGCATAAATCCCTAGCGCGACAAGTACCAGGGCAAGAAAGGCACTGCCAGTGGATATCCCAAGAATCAAACTCAAGCTAATAGAAGTTTCCTCACTTTCACCTGAAACAGTTCATGTAGAAGCAAACGGTCATTCTTAAGATTGTCGGGTTAACTGCAGCTGTACAAACTTAATGATCCAATTACCTGCAAAATTGTAAGGAGATGCTATAAAATAGTATGGTCCAAATTCTGGAGGAGGCTTGTAAGACTGGTTACTTAAAGAAAATCCAATCCTCTGAATCTCTGACCTGTTGAAATGTTTCCCGTTTGAAGGGAAGAGTTCCAACTCCACCTGAAGATAATCATCAATATTGAAGAATGGGTTTTGTAGCGAAACAGAACCAGGAGTAAGACCCAGTGTGACCCACAGGCTCATTTCTAACGAATGAAACTTATTAACATCAGACAGCTCTCTGAAGGAGGGACCTCGAAAGAACAATGTTCCTTCATATGGATAAGCACAGTCGCACCTCTGTGGGCTGAGTTTTTGAGCAGAGAGGCATACTTTCCTTCCACAATTAGCTAGGCTGGTGGAATAAGGCTTTGAGGTTTGCTGTTGAAGCTGACAGTACTCAGTATCCGAAAGAGCAGTTCTGCAGACTGGGTTTCCAATCAGCCTGAAATACATAAATTGATAGATATAGTTCTTGATCAATGGAAAAAATTGATCGATCGTTTACTTAGATTATATTAAGTTGAAGTTTCTCACATTAATGTGTTCTTGTATCCAGAACTGAGTGTAACGGCAGATATCTGATTGCTTTGCAAATCTACAAGCTGTAGATCCTGGTTGATGCTGCTGCCCATGTCCAGCGTGTCATTAATTGCATTGTTCCTCAGTTTCCTGTCATTAATGTTCGAGAAATGAATGCTTTGACTTTGCTTATTGACATATTCTATATTTGAGCTTACACTTGTTGTATCCGCGGGAAGCTGAATATATCTTGTGGCAGCTGTCCTCGTAGTGACCCATATTCCATTACTCTGAGTGCCACGGCAGAACAGCCACATTAGATGCTATGTTGGTGAAATTTTCATGTTTTTTTACTTACTAATAACAACTCACAAAGTGGTTAATGAATGTAAGGTCGAGAACCAAGCTGGAGCTTCTGACTCTGTAAAGGAGTTGTTGCTCAAGTCCCTGCAATTAGGAAACAAGGCTCAGACCTCATCAGCCCAACAGAAATACAACTTGCATACTTCGATTTCCACTCCATTACTTACACATAATTGAGAGAGTTCATTCCAGTCAGGTCTGGCAATGGGCCAGAGAGATTGTTGTGTGCTAAGTTCCTGAATACATGAGCATGATGAGGAACATCTTACCTAATCATACATTACTTTGCCAGACATTTGGATCAAAGTGAAGGAGATACTTACAATTCATTGATGTTTGTTAGGTTATTGAGGTTTGATGGGACACCTGTCAGTGCATTTCTATCAAGCCGACTGTTCCATTTAAAAGTATGCATGTGGCCACCAGCATCAGCGAAAGATGATTATTGTTTGATGGAAGAGATGAACTACGTAAGTAAAGTAGTGAACTGGTATGAGTCTACTCACAGAACCTCAAGTGTTTGAACATATCCTAATGTAAGTGGTATCTTCCCACTGAATTGATTTCCATCAAACAGTCTGTCCATGTAGAACCACCAGCAGTCAGAAGAAGAATATATATATATATATATATATTTTTTTAAAAAAAACTTGGAACTTTTGCTTGAGGTAAACTTACACGTGTATTAGTGCCATGTCAGAGCTGAAAAGCTTGCGCGGAATTATGCCTGAAAGCTGATTTTTGTTGAAATGACTGCCAATATACAAATAATAAGATAATTGCCAAAGCAGCTATATGTTCTGTAAGGAAAGAAGCTGGTTATCCTAATATACTAACAAGTGCTTTGCATTTTTAAGCTGGTCCAAGCCTGGGTTAGTAATTGTTGAAACAGGAACATTTCCAGTCAACTGATTTTCTGCCAAGTCCAGCCAATAGAGTCTGGAGAGCCTACCCAATGAAGGAGGTATGCCACCAGTAAAGTTGTTTGAGTTCAGAGCTCTATCAAGCAGAAGGAGAGACAAGTAAGTAAATGTAGCATAAAGAGCTCCCCTGTATTTTAGTATCAGTTGTGATCACAATTTGATGTAGAAGTTCTTACAGAAAAGAAAGCTCCACAAGATTTCCCAACTCAATTGGAATATTACCGCTGAAGCCACAGCCAGCTAGGATTCTGAGGGACATATATGAAGATAGCAGTTGTATAAAACTTCATCGTGTGTGTATCTCAAAAACTTTGTCATTCAGATGCATAAAAGCGATAAGTCAGTTCATTGGATCTCACAGTGTGTTTAGCTTCTTAAGATCTCCTAACCGTGTTGAGAGTGAACCCGTAAGCCCTTTGTTGTATGACAGATCCCTGATATTAATAAAGAGGGAATTAGCTATCTGGCATGGCCTTGTTTCCTAAGCTATTTGTGATTCATTTTAGTGTCTGAGCACTGTTGCAACTTTGTTGTTAAGAAGTTGCTCAGATTTGATGACTACCACTGCTCTTCCCCCAGTAAAAAGAACACAACTCACAAGGATATCAATTCAGTGAGGCCACCGATATCACCGCCTAATTGACCTGAAAGTCCCATTGTCGATAATCCCCTGAAAGATGAAATAAGGTGATCAGATATCCAGTGATGGAGCAAGTATTTATAAGGCCAAGGAAACAAGGCTACAAACTAAATGAGGCTGAAATAGATTTGTTTTTGTGGCAAGTCATGAGAGTACTCACAACGCGGTCACCCTTGACTTGTTGCAGGTAATGCCTTCCCAGGGCGTTCCACAAGGGTCATCAGACTTATCCCAACTCGGGGGTGTATTTTTCCACTGATCCTTTAATGATTGGAGAGCTGCAGCTGAAACACCAGCATTTTAGGCTTATCAAATGTTCCTACATCATGTCAAATAAATCAACTAGATGCAAATTAATTACAATGATTGGTTGGCTCATGTTCCCAAGAGTTATAGCTTGGTTTTGTTACCATGCACCTCTCTCTCTCTCTCTCTCGTTAGGATTACAATGTTTGGCCGGCTGATGGATGTTCAGAAATTGGAAGTAGAGTCTGTAAATATATAGTTACAATCATTGGGGTCAGTGAGAGAGAAGATGACTTGTAATCCTGCGGAGACGAACAGAAAGCATAGCAGCCACTGAGCTTCCATGGCTTGATGGTAATCCTTAGACGGTCCGACGTTTGATCCAACGCTATGTGTATGGAGTGTGTGCTGTACTGTACTCTAGTTTGAAGGCAGGCAAAGATTCTATTTGGTCTGCGCGCAAATAGAATGAATGAGAGGAGGAGGAGGAGGAGGAGGATGATGTGAAGTCCCAATTGAGTTGTTATCTGTTGCTTCACCTTGTGCGTGTTGCCATTTAACAAACACTTTCTACTCTCATTGTAAGATCAACCAGAAATACTAAACCACCCAGCCGCCTAATTAAAATTTAACTTTAAGGGAAACAAATTAAAAGAGAAAAGGCAGATCGCAGAGCGGAAAAAAGAAAAGAAAAGAAGAAGTTATATGATTGTTTGTGATGATTAGCCTTGTCTTAGAAGCCAATTAACCCCACTCCCACTCCACCCACTCTGCACTAGCATCATTGTCAGCATCACCAATTAACCATTTTACATTTATTTCTCTCTCTCTCTCTCTCTCTCTCTCTCTCTCTGCTTGCAGCTATCTGCTTGATCAACAAACAACATATAAGTAAATTAGAGTAGAATTAATTGGTTTCCTCCGCCCGACCACCCACCCACGCTGCCCGGAATTGCAAACAGACAAATAACTAAAAAACTAAATGTAATAGCTAGCAATATCTCTATGCCAATTGAATGGATGGATGGATCACTGGATGGCCGGCCGGACTATTTTATTTGTATCTATCGACATTGTTATACAATGGTATATGCGTACGGTTGGCTTATTTTTTCACCGATTCGATTTGGTTCGGTTCTCGACTAGTTAGATTGTGGTGATTCAGCCAGCCAGCCCACTCATTCATTTATTAGGATTCGTTTGGATAGCAACAAAATTTTACGAAAAAATGATTCTCGAGAAAAGAAAGTAAAGTAAATTAAAGAAAAAAAGAATGGAAAATATTTTTTGTGCATATGTTTAATTAGGGAGAATGCTTAGTAAGAAATTTTTTCGAAACCAAAATTCTACAAAATCTGCATGCTGATTGCGAAAAAGTGTTTCCTGCAGGAAATTTTTTAGGCGGTTATAAATTTTTTCGATATCCACCAAACACTCTTTTATGAGAAAAATTTATAACTTCCATTTTTCTTTCCTTTCCTTTATTTTTCTGGTTTCCTAACGCTCATCTAATTTTAAAAAATGTGCGATTGTTCATTTACTTTGTATCCCTACGCTACAGCTTTTTTTACGGGTGGGTTTTATCTTAGTTTTAATTTTATGATTTAAACTTAATTACACACATCATTTCTGATTTAAGCTCTAATTTGAAACAAATAAATTTTATCTTGGTTGATATTTTTCCAAAATGAGATCTTAACAATCCGGACCTTCATATTACACTATTCAATCCACATGAATTTAATTATACCTCGTTTTTTTTTTATTATTGAGTAATAAATACAGGTTTTAAACAAAGATATTGTCTACAATACCCATATTTTTAATCTCTTACCAATTTTCAACTTTTACTATTATCATCATCGCCATCACTTCGGCGACCGAAGGAGTTCAATACTTCTCTTTTGGCTAAGCAAGGCTGGCATCTATTGACCAATCCGGGTTCACTTGTGAGAAGAATTTAAATATAAAGCTCGGTATTTCCCTTTATCGAGTTTTCTTGAGGCTAGAAAAGCAGCAAACAGAGTGCTATTTAGAATGGGTTACTATCTATCTACTTTGCCATTGCTTCGAGCAGGATGCCGTAGGAAAATCAAATCGGGCTCAGAGGTGGAAATTTTTAAGGATAGGTGGCTGCCTATTGTGGACAAGTCTCGAGCCTACCTTCGCTTCAAGTGTGTTATCCGAATTGTTTGTTCCATGCCGGTGTGCATGGGATGAGGACAACATTATTTCATTAATCTCATAAGAGGATATATATATATATATATATATATATATATAGGGGAGTGCTCAAATGAGAACCTCATTAATATGAGAACCGTGAGAA
>JAOTQG010120004.1:0-10803 GCA_025631175.1 Iris virginica | reverse complement strand
CTCACATTCAAACCTTTCACATCATATTCTCTCTCCTCACATCACATTCAAATCTTTCACATCATGAGGGCAATTTAATATTTTAGTTCATAAACTAATATCATCTCATATTCAAATAGTGAACAGTACAATATTATCATATATCATCATATATCGCATTCCTGATCTGACTCTTATATTAAAGCTGGTTCAAATCAAACAAAAAATGTCATTCATTTCGAAACAGAGCAAATAACTTGAGACCATGTGTTAGGCATTTTAAAATAGAATGGTTTGAATCGTATTTAACCAACAGATGGAACACATTCTTAAAAATAGTAATAACATGAAATGACTGGTACTATATAGGTGGTGTTGAGAGCAGTTCAAATAAAATCAAAAACAAAAGTGGAGTGGGCATGCGAGGGGGAGGAGGAGGAGGAGAGTTGGCCAAATCATCCTTCTTCTTCACCGATCAACACCTCTGTTGCGCCGACATTCTTCCTCCTCCTGAGGTTTTTCTCTTTCTTTCACCTCATTATTATTCCTGTTCCAACAATAGTTCCTAAATTTTTTTTAAAATTTTTAGATTCTGTTTCAATTCAATTCCAAATTTTCTCCGATCAGGTCCGAGCGAGAATCGAAGTAGCTGTCCTCAATTTCCTTAAGATACTGGTTTCTCCCACCCCTGCCATCTCAGATCTCCCTCTGGTTCGAATCCTCTCGATTTTTATTTTGTTTGTTCCACTCCGGCCCTCAAGTTGATTATCACCGCTTCAATTCGATTTTCTAGCTTGAACTTTGCACATTTTTTTATTTTCTTCGGAATATTAAAAATTCTCCATGCGTCTATCTTGTATGCTTTACTCTTTTTTTATCACAACTCTCTAAAAATTATTATCTACCGTATTGTGCTGATGAATGGCGAACAACACCAATTTGTTAAGGGAGGTTTAGCTGATTCGCTCTGTAAGTTCGACTGGTAGAGTTCAGTTTCAACTGATTATGCGACCGAATGGCTGTTAACTTAGTTCAAGCTTTTGTGAATTAGTCAATCAAATAGACATGGTACTCGTATTTAACCTTGAATGTTGGGTGCACCAAACATTGTCTGTAGAATTTCGTTGAAACTACAATGGATTCTGGCTATGAAGCGAAGAGAAGAGTTGAGTACAAAAGTCCATCAAAGTCAGAGTTAATCTAGGATCATTAACATAGTTTTTGTAGAGTTCTGTTCTCTGTGACTTAATTGCTACTATTCAATCCGTAATGATTATTTTGAAGGTTTGCAAAATACTTGATCGAGTCTTGTACAACTGATCATGTTAAAAGTATTGTATGATGAACTGTGGATATGAATGGAATAGGTTGCTAGAAAGGCAAGCAATAGCAGAGTAAATCAAGGATTGTTGACAGAAGCTTCATGGCTTTTTCTCTCTCATTCTTCTTGCACAAGGTCATTGATGAGAGAGAGCACAGCTAAAGCCTTCATTAGAGGTAGCAATTTCGTGTTCTCAGTTGTAATAGACTTTCGAATCCTGAAATGCACAGTTGCTAATTCCGTCTGAATTCACTCCAACTCGTGCACAGTGTGGAAGGTGATGGAGATGTGCTACCAGATTTTAGTTCAAGAAAAAAGAGTGACTCAGAGGGAACTGTTTTACAAGTTACTTTGTAGTTCACCTGATTACTTAACTTCTCAAGTGCAGGTCAACAGAACAATTCAAGGTAATACTTATTGCTGTATTTCAGCAAAACCAATTAGCTGTGCTTCATTGGTTTGTACATTATGTGTATGCTGTATATCTACACTTCTGTAACCGTTTGCCAAATAGATGTGGTGGCATTGCTTCGCTGCAGCCGTTACAGTCTCGGAATCATGGCTTCAAGCAGAGGGCTCGTTGCTGGCCGCTTATTGCTGCAAGTATATATTTCTTTCTCCTTCATTGTTCATTGTTTATTGTCTGATGGCTTGCTTGCGCATGATAAAGTGAAAGAAACTTGACTATGGTCAGATTAAAGACCTTTCGGAGTGAAATTCTTACAGCTCATTTTTAAGTATGAAAATTAAATGTGATTACAGGAATTACCTTGGATGGTCGCATTAAAAAAATAAATAAAAACTTGGATGATTGCATCATCTTAAAGGTGTGTGCTCCTCAATGATGGAAGCCGCATAGTACAATAACCAATTGCAACATCTTATTTTCTCTTTAAAATACGAGGTAATTCATTGTCCCTGCATCCTGAATCTGCATATTGTGTATTTGCGAGGACTTAGCTTGTCAAACTTTTAAGCCCAAAATCCAATAAGCTCAAATTAAATATAGTGGTGCTATTTCTAATGCTCAAAACTGTGAAAAACAGGAGCCAGACCAAGAGATTGTGGACTGCTCTGCGTGTGGATCTTCAGGCTATGCTATTCCCGGAGACCTAGATTTGTTAGAGAAACTCATCATGAAGACAGATGCTCGCTACATTTTTGTGGTGGAGAAGGTAAACTCGCTTGAATTCAGTTGAAGACCTCACGTATAACATCTTGTTAAACTCCCGAGTTTGTTTAGCATGCGATATTCCAGAGGCTGGCTGAAGATTGTATATTCAATCACATTCCTAGCATTCTTATCACAGCAAAAGGATACCCTGATATCGCCACAAGGTAACAAAACTGTACAGTCACATATTGAAAACCCAGTGTCCCAGAGACTAAAGTTAAATCCATTACAATATGTAGCCTGTTCAAACTTAAAAATTAAAAAAAAAAAAATGAGGCCTTATTGCAGGCTAGTTTTGGTTTTTTGTTTCACTTGGATTAGATTATATTTTGTTAGGTACCAAAATTAAATGAATTTTGTGTTGTGCATTGCACCTGTAAAAGTTTAATTTTAATATCATGCAGGTTTCTTCTTCACCGAATGAGTCGGGCTTTTCCTGACATGCCAATTTTAGGTCTGGTTGACTGGTAAGGATAGTCTGCACTGAACATTGATTCTTACAATGCCTCAGACACACTTGCAATTTACCCTTGGGAATGCAATCAAATATATACAGGAACCCAGCAGGATTGGCTATACTGTGCACATTCAAATTCTGAAGCATAGGAATGGGCCTGGAAGCATATAGATATGGTGCTTTCTCAGCCCAGCCTTGTGATTTTCGTTGTTAGCTAGAAGCCTATAACTCTTTTCATATCCGCCGGCTTTCCCCTCTTATTCAGCTTGCAATATCAAGTGGCTTGGAATGAGAAAGGAAGACCTAGAGCTTATACCTGAACAATCTTTTGTTCCATTGAAGCCAAAAGATCTGCAAATTGCCAAAAGCTTGACCTCTTCAGAGATTTTGCAGGTTGGCCTCTGCATCAATATACATTTTTAAGCTGCTTCTTTCTCTAAAAACGTAAAAGAAAAAAGGCCTCACATCCTAAACATTGTTTAGGGTAGGACAAATGCAAATACGAAGATGGAACAAAAGATTGATATCTTAATATGCATTATTTTTGGTAGGATAAGTACAAAGAAGAGGTGGCAATGATGGTTCAAAGCGGGCAGAAAGCAGAAATTGAGGCTCTCTACTACCATGGATACGACTTCTTAGGCAAGTACATGGCAAAGAAAATTGTACAAGCCCAATACATATAGTTACGACTGTTACCGCTGCTTTTACATGGCACATGATCTGTTACCAACCCACAAACTGACTAGGTTTTTCAAGTGTCCATATGCCTCCCTTAGCTTCGTTTTAATTGTCCTGAAAGCGATATAAAATTTTCACAATATATCACTATCGAGGACAGTTAAATCGAAATCGAAACGGAGGGAGTATTTCGCAAACAAAAGAGTTGAAAGTTAAGAGGGAAGGGAAGTGCTTGACTATAGTTCGTGATGATCATTATATGAAGAAAAATTGTGCTAAACAACAGGACATGGTATTGTTTCTCATTGAATCTTTCAAACTCATACTATAGTATCATTATGCACCTACAATTACAACCCTCGACCAAGCAATGACTCCGATTTTTCAAATCAAAATTCAAATTATGAATAAATTACTAGCCTAGTATTCCAATAAACTGAACAACACTAGGTCTAATTCCTCCACAATGTACACATTGCTACATCTCTCTCAATTCTGAGCAAAAATAATCAATCCCTCTTCAACGCGAGGGTGACTCTCTTTCCCTCCACAAGAAACTTCCCACTGCCTTGAAGCTGCAATGACAAACAAATCAACTTTAATGACTTGATGAGGAGAAAAATCACTCTTAACAAAGAAGTTTAGGTCAAATTGAGCAACAATGAACTAGTTTCACTTCTCACTTTCAAGCATCACATAAGTAATGGGCTACCTTAAGATAGAATACACGCCTAATCAGTCTCAATTGAAGAGTGAAGCCTTGACCTAGGGAGCGAATTAATAGAAAGGTTGACAGCTCATTATATCCCAAGAGTGCCCATATCACTATATCACCAGAATTTCAACTGTTGATTACTCTCATCTAAAAACTGAAAGGGCATTACAGCTTTGATTTTGGACAAGGACATGAGTGTTAAAGAGTGCCAATTTAGACGCCCGATACAGCATTCCTATAGATACATAAGATACAAGATACAATGAATATACGTACTTCTAAAAGCTCCCATAATTTACTTGCATGTTTTTTCTTTTTAAACATATCTTGCTTTTCGATATACAAATAACCAAACATCTGAGGAATTTTGATAAACAGTTGGTCTTTCACCAAGCAAAAACCTGTTCTTTTTCTAGAAACCCTTTTCAGTGCAGGACAATAGGTATCCGACAAGGCTACTTTTACGTAATTTGCAGCGTCTCACAAATCATAGCTTTGAAGTGATTATGACAAAAACATTCAAAAAAGTGATGTCCTCCTTCAATTGGAAGAACAGAAATTATCTTTTATGGAGATTTTGATCAGTATCATGTTGATTTAAGCTGTTTAACAGTGATAACCAAGCACTTGTTGGTTTTTAAAATTCTGAAGGTCAGATTTTAAATAGGTAAAAAATGAAACTTCTGATAATGTCAAACAAGCGGATTAAAATCCGTGAAGATGTTTTTCAAAGGTTCAAACTGATAAGGGTATTTTACACCCTTATTTTGAGCATCTTTCCGAACATAAGTATGTTAATTTCGAACGTTTCTTAGTGTTTTAATATGCTTTAAAGTGTTTTTGGTGATTCCAAGGGTCTAGGAACACTTTTGGCAAAATTTGGCTAAAACGACAAAAGTTGAAAAAAGCTGATCAGAGGGAACCGCTAAAGTGGCCCAGAACATTCTTCATCAGAGGGAAGCGTTATAGCGGCCTCAGAAGCGTTATGGCGGTCCGATCCGACCAGTTTTGGTAGTTTTCCTGTTTCGTCTCTCCTTTTTCTATTGGGACACCTCGGGGACGTGTACAATACTCCTATTGCCTTATGGAGACACTAAGATACACTAGAATCAGTATTTTTATTTCATCTATTGTAATTTCTATATTAGAATTAATTAGGAAGTACTTAGGATTTCCTATTTAAGAGAGGAAACGCATTAGGGTTTAAGACTCTTGCCTCTTTATTCCTAGAGCACATTTCCTGCAATTTTTCTTCTTCCTTCTTCATAGTTTAGAGGATTGGCTTGATTTGACAATTCAATTAATCAAACAACGGAGTTTTTACATTCTTTGCGGTAGTAAGTGTTATTTTTACATTCAATTCTCTTATCCGTTTATTGCTTGTTGATTTGAATTGTGTGTTCTTAAATTGAGATTGATAACTCTAGTCCTTGACGCGTAATCGTCATTCAATTTAGTTATTTAATTATTAGTTTATATATTGTTATTAGAATTTCAAGATTGACAACTTTGAATCTAAATATCAATATTAGTATAATTAATTTTATTTATTCAAATCCTCATCCATTATTGTATGCTTAGACTAAGATTGAAATTAATTATGCAGTACTTAGTGAGTTCTGATTCATTCGTCTATTTGGGTTCGACTCGATTTATCATTATATTACTTGTGTGATCGCGTTCTCTTGCGAGTATATTTTCTACATAGAAAAATCCACATCACAAATGCTAAATCATACCTTCTGTTTCAAGGCTGCGATAGCATCTCTTTTTGAGGAGTTGGAGAAAACAGAACAATGCTCGTCAATAAGAACTTTAAGTTGTTTGAGCTTTAATGATTCCCCACGTACCTGTCAGATGAAGTCAACTATGAGTAAAAGAATATAAGAAAGGTTTAAGGCAAGTTCTAAATATTAAAAAGCATACTTCACGTAGAAGCTGTCTGCACAACTTTTTTAGCTTCAACTTCGGTTCTTCACACTTGCCCATTTCCAGCATATCATCAACTTTTCGTTTTGATGAAGAACGAGAATCTTCAGACCCCTCTTCATCACTGTCACTGAAAGATGTCTTCTTCCCCTGAAAGTGGACTCCAGCTACTTTCCTTGGCCGGTCCTTGATGCCCAGTCCTTGTTTTCCAGTTGTGGCTTTATCCTACAAGAGGAAGTTTTGATGAGCATAGCAGCCTCTTAATATTCGAAGTGCTTACACTTAGGGATGTAATTGCGCCGACTCCAGCATATCTTTCGGTGTTCAAGTTCAGACTCTTTTATTAGTAAGCGAGCCAAGGAACTTATGCTTAAGCTCAACTTGATTGCTAGACATAACATTGTACACACGAGCTAAGCTTGAGTTCTACTCAAGCCCGTCAAAATCGTACTTTGAATCATGTATGATACACAAATTGATAATTTTATGATCACCGAGCTTATTCAAGTCGAGCAAAACTAGTCTTCTTGATACCTTGAGATTTGAGCATCGAGAGTTTTCAAGCTTGACCTGGACTCAATATGAGACTAGTGAAATCAAGCTTATAAAACAAGCCTAGCTCAGTTTAGTAAACAGCCCTAGTTATAGTGAATGCTTACTGCAACAACTCAGATAAAATTTACCATTACCTTTACACACAATAAGGTTAATTAAAATACTCATTAAGATCAACGAGCCTGCCAAACATTAAATTACTTGTTGGAACCAAATAGCTTCTAGGTAACTACAAAATTTAGAGACATAAAAAAGTTCTGCAACTTTTGTATAAACCATGTCGTTTGGGAAAGTTTGCAACAAATTTATGTTAGAGATGAGGTAAATACCTGCACAAGTTTGTAAAGATTCTCTTGATCCTCCTCATGAAATGCAGTTCTCTTGTTATAATTTGGTGCATCTTCAGTAGCAAGAGATTTCTTTCTTTTGGATTTAGATCCAAGGAACCCGCCTGACACAAATCCATATTTATTACCCCACCACTCTTCTGGAATCTCTGGGATCTCTTTTTCCTCGAGCCCTATCATCAATTTCACTTGTCGATTAAAATTGACATTAAGAAAAAAACATAAGTTCAAATAATGATGCTGGCAAAGAGCAGGGCTATCGACGAATTGGGAGGGGGTAAAAATGTGTGAACAGTAACCAAGCATACTATACTGCATCATTGCATAGAACACTGAGGAGTGACTTGAAATAGAACTTGGAAGTGCCAAAATAAAAGATGTTGAGAAAAGAAGAATGGATATTGAAGTTGATAGAAAGAGCATGAACCAAGGAAGATTAGGTTGAAAAAGGGAACAGAAAAAAGAAGGCAAAAAACAAAAGAAGAAAAGTGCTACCAATCTAACGACCTGAATACTACAAGATTTGTGCAGTCATGTAAAAGGGATCAAAGAACAAATCATCCCGCAAGGCCCACCATTGTAGGCTCGTTGAAGGTTAGTCAATAACTGCCTAACTAAATACAGGAGTCTCACACCATTTGCAAGAAGTAACTGCTGCAAAGCTGCTGCTCATGTCTGCAATTAGCAGTCTAAAGTCCAAATATATTGCTACAAAAACAAGCAGCCAGTTGCCTACAAGATTTAATGATACCTGCCCCAATATCAAGTCAAACTTAGTAAAAACCCAAGTGCCAGCAACATAATGCTGACATCTATCAAGAGAAGTCCAACTGTTCAAGAGTATTCATAATCCCAACACCAAGTCAAGTGTTACTCGTACCATCAGCAAAAAGGCATGGCAATGGTGAACCGCATCAAGAAGATAGTTACTTATTGAACCCTTCTTAAGTACCAGCAGTCCAGTGTTACTTCAAATGCTTTCTTCCTACAGAAGCTTTACGCATGCACAATACCACATCATTATAAAGATAGCTCTTAATAGCCTTATGAAGCCATCTCGAATCCAAAAGTCAGGTAAAAGTCGTGATTTTAATGGAAGCTCCTTGGATTTGGACAAACAGAGCCACAAGAGTAAATACAAGGAGCATCAGGTTGATTCTTAACAGCGCTCAAGAATCATTCATGCCAAGCAATCAACAACGAAAGAAGGAGCAACATGCAACCGAATAAAGACAAACTAGCAATTTGTTCGTTAAAACAGAAAAATCTAAAAGAGGCCCAACATAGAATTGCAAAATACAAGGACACCAGAAGTTACCTTCAAACTCAGGAATAATAATACTTTCAAAGGACTCCGATTTTTCCTGATAATCGATGGTCTCGGGACAGTCCTCAGTCTTTATGGCCTACAAGCATCATAGAAAGAGAAACTAAAGCAATGCATAACGAAAAGTGAGAAAATAAAATTGGAATGTGCCGTGGAAACAGAACTCATTACGCAGAATATCCTTATTCATCAATATCTGTAAATTCATAAAACCAATTCAAAATACACAAGACAAGGTGGTCTGATGAGTCCTGATGGGGGAGGTAGAGCTCCCCTCCTGATACTCTTAACTGAGTTATGCTGGGATCCCATGTTGTGTGCAGGTAATGATGTGCACTTACGAGCACGAGATAAATTATACCTCAGGAGTCAGGACCATAAAATACTCACTTATAAATCAGCCACCTTAACTTATTCGGGACTTATGATGATATGTTACACGCCAAGAATTGCCTACCCAAAATTATTAAAGCTTGACGAGCGCTTCATTAACATCTACTCAATTAATAAGGGTCTTGGAATAGTTGCCTCACAATACATACACTTGTGAATTTGGAAAGAACTCAAGGAAAATTTATATATGTTCAGTAACACCTACTCTGGACACGACTACCAGTAAATTATAGCACTTTCTCTTCAAGACAATCTAAAGCATTTCTCAAGAAAGTTGATATTCAACTAATGGTCTAATAGTAAATATATCTCCGAATAGCTATCCTAATGCTTATTGTGCAAGTTGCACCACCAATTTAGCATACTGAGAGAGAGTTGTACTTAGAAATCACAAGAGTTGAACAAGTCCATACAACAGAACAAATGCATTGCTGGCTCTACCCCGAACAACTTAATAATGATCTGATAGACAATAGAATAGATAAATATAGAACTTTAGAGGAAATCATTCTTCAAAACTTACCAAGATTCCTTCAAGGTCCTTGGCAGAATATGAGTGCACAAGTTTACCCTTCTCTCTTCTCTTGTATCTGGTAATAATCAAAGTATATGACCGTAAATAAGTGACCGAGAATCCATATAAAATAAACAGGGCAGTCAATGTGAACGAGAAGCATTAGATGTGAAAAACATTAACCTTCCTTGCGGCCGTGTGACTTTGACAATTGTTTCCTGATTGTCTTTGGACACCTTTGTCTCTTGGGTATCTTCATCCTGTTCCACCACTGATAAACAGACGAGCCTCAATAAACAATGTAAAGTGCTCATAGATTAACTTGATTTTTTCTACAAGTAAATGAAATGATTTGCCATTTTATAGTTACTCTCACAAAGCATACCTTCATCATTGTTGATTTTTACTGCTTGCTGTCAAATCAGTCATGAAAATAACCATGTTAATTAATTGCAAATTTGCAAGGAATAGGTGACAACAAAAAAAAACATCAATATAGAGTGCATATGCTTACCACTTTCAATTTCTTGAGGATACTATCAAACTGAGTAGTATCAAATGCCCAACTGTTTGGCTTCTCTAATCCAACACCTATACATGTACAAAAAATGTATGAGAACCCTGATTGCTTTCTAGACGACTCCCATAAAGGTTTTTGACTAACGGTTGAAATAGATTTGCCAAACATAACCAAAGCAACTCAACGAAATGCAATAATCATATCTCAGAAAATCAACAAATTCCAAAGGACATCAATGAATTACCTGTGGTGTCCTGTTTGTTCTTAACCCTAACATGGCCTTTGATCCCTTGCTTGTTCTTCCCAAGTCCTTCCCCTTCCTCCCACCCCTACAACACGCATGTTCACTTCAGCACTAACATTTCACGTCATTTCACTTTCAAAATCAAATTCCAATTTAACCTCACATATAAATAATTAAACAAACAAAACTACTTACAGATCAAAAAATTTAAAAAAACAAAATTTAAAAGCTTTACCCACCTAATAAATGTTGAAATGAATTGGATCAAACCAAAGCTCAAATGGGTTGGGTAATTGGTTATTTTTATTTCATCTTTTTGAGATAAGAAAATATAAATATTGATACAGCTGCTAACCATTTGTTTCATGAGGCGGAAGGCGGCGGACTTCCTTGCGACTCCGACGTAGCATAGAGGAGCTTCTGGTGCTGCCATGATTTTCGGAGTCGGTGATTCAGAATTCTGCCGACGACGATGGCGGTCGTTCTTTCCTCTCTCGAGCACTCGAGTGAGGAAGAACGAAAGAGAGGAAAGGGTTTAGCGTAGGTCGACACCTAAATTGGCGGAAGGTTTATAATACGGTGCCGTTCCCAGCTACCTAACCATATAAACTTTCATTAATGTTTCTTTGAGTTTTGGGAAAATTACA
>JAOTQG010119993.1:0-10805 GCA_025631175.1 Iris virginica | reverse complement strand
CCGGCGTCCGGACGCTGGACGTCCCAGCGCCATTATGGCGTCCGGACGTTCAAGCCCAGAACCCTAACCCCGCGATGAACACAACAGATCAACACACCGGACCTTGATAATTCTTCCATGGCCACCCCTTTGACACACACAGAGTGTACTTGATCATCCCTAACACTCATGGGTGAGTTAATTACTCAACCCTAACACCCAAGGTTTACCAAAGTAGGAGCAGAGCTCAACTGAGCTTCCACCACCACACACACACACACACACACACAGGCATAACTCACCAGCAGAGACACACACACATGCACACCAGCACACAGAACTGGTATAAATCTAAGAGAGCTTACCAGTTCCTCCGTGGAATTCCTCTTCTCTCGTCATCTTTCTCTCTCTCGCTCTTGCTTTCTCTCCTTTCTCTCTGTTGAATATGAGGAGAACGGGGAAGAATGGGAGTAAGATCCCCAACTTTACTCTCCTTTTTGAGAGATAGACATCACAGCCAAACTACCCAAATACCCCTTTGCAATCCGATTATTTCCGTTTCAAATAATCTTGGTTACTCCACTTAATTAATAATATTTTATAAGTATTTTCCATTCCATTTCCGAAATTCCTTTTAACTAATTATTTTAATTAACAAAGTATAAATATTATATCGCAACACCAAATATTCCCATAACTCGTAAATAGCATATAACTTAATAATATATATTTTCATATTATTTTATTAATTGATTCGCGGGGTGTTACAATCCTTTTCCTTCATAAGTCTTTATTAGGTCCTTATTGGCTTGTAATGAAATTTCAAGCAAATTGATCTATTAATCCTGAACAAAGAAAGATGACAAATACCCTGTATGTCAGTTTCGTTGAATAAGAGAAATTACAGTATACAATACATGTCTTCATATGTGATTATGTGAAGAAAAAAAAATCGTTAATGACATCCATATACTTGTAATGTCTTTATTTTTCTCAGTATGTGGTGCTTAGAGTGTAAACTCATACATGTCCTATAATTGCCAACTTATGCTACTTAATTGTGTCATATTGCTCAGTGGGAATTTTGCAGGAGGGAATGTGGTGCTGTTGTATGCTTCTAAGTATAAAGATATTCCAACAGTTGTCAATATTTCTGGTCGATTTAATCTTGAGCAAGGTATTGAAGGTCGTTTGGGGAAAGACTTTTTACGGAGAATCAAGGAACATGGATTCATTGATGTTAAAAGCAGAAAAGGTTAGCTCTGACTCTGAGGGTTTCTTGTTAGCATAGTGTCCCTAATAGATGGTGGCATCTCGTTTTCCAATTTGTTGCATTCATATCAGTTGAAAGTGCTTATGCTTGGTCTAGGTAATGCTTTGTGGTTCTTTCATCGATGCTTCTTCAAATCACCTATATAGTATCTGAGTTCTAATTTCAGCTTAGTTTTGTCACTTTTTATCAACTTTCTAGGGAAAATCGATTATCGTGTAACTGAAGTTAGTTTGATGGATCGTCTGACAACTGATACGAGAGGTGAATGCCAACGGATTCCGCAAAGTTGCAGGTCTTATTATCATTATTATTATTGTTATTATTTTTTTATTTTTTTTTTTCTACATGGGAGTCCTTTTTTTTAACATTTTGTCTAAATCCCGTAATATTGTGACACAGCTGCTTGAATTTGTAGGGTGTTGACCATTCATGGTTCTGCAGATGAAATTGTACCGGTGGAAGATGCCACGGAATTTGCTGAGCTTATAGCCAACCACGAATTACACATTATTGATGGAGCTGATCATGAGTATACCTCTCACCAAGATGAACTAGCTTCATTAGTGCTCAACTTTGTGCGGGACAGTTCGCATCAAGGCATGTTCATGTCTACAGGTCAACCATCATCCACAAGAGATGATAAACTTGCACGTTCACGTTTCTAATTTTCAGGCTTGCTTCAAAAACAAGGTCTGCAGTTAGCTACGGAACGCAACTGGACAGTACCTGTATACCTCAAAATTTCATCAGTAATAATATGCAGAAACCAATTGTATTTTCTCTTTATTCCTTCTTTTTTTCCCTGATGGATATGTTTGTAACAATAATTTGGTTACAGCATACAATGTGGTTAGCCACCTTTGCAGTATACTAGTACAGTTTCTTTAAATTCTGTCAGAATTACTGGGGAAACTGTTTCTCCTTTGAGTTTTAACGTTCTTTCTGAAATGAAACAAGAAGTGCATGCATATGGTTCCAGATACAACTGCTCCAACAAGTACGTTTATTTTCTGCACGTGCCTACTTGATTCCGCTTGTAGGGTTAATGAGTCAATGAAACCATTTTAGCGACAATGAAGTTTTACATTCTCACTAGAGTAATAATTGAGAATCCAACCAAAGGATTTCAATCTTTAACAAGCAATTGCATTCCGTATAATACAACTAACTCCACCATGGCAAGAAAACAAGGTTCCATACTATAAGTTAAGGTACAGATCCGACAAAAAGCTGAGCTCTTTATACCACCTAGGCAGAAACAGTCTTTGGCTTCACTCCAATTTTTCTCCAAGAAACACTGGGCATGATCTGCTTTGTGTCAACGCGATCTTTAAACTTAATAGTAAAATTCAGCAGTGAGTCGAGAAGAGAGTCTGAAAGAAGGTGTGGTTTGAGCCCCAACTCAATGAGCTTTGTGTGCTTGGCATTATAGTAATGTTCCTCGGCTTCTACTCTTGGATTAGGAACAGATTTTGTCTGCACTTCAAGGCCCAGTTTCTCTCCTGCCTTGGTAACAAGTGATGCAAGTTCATTGACAGAAAACTGCTCTGTAAATTGATTGAAGACCCGAAATTCTCCACGTTGTGCTGGGTTCGCAATTGCAAGCTCCACGCACTGAACAGTGTCTCTTATGTCCAGGTATCCTCTTGTCTGTATTCAAATACAGAATGGAATCAGAAAATGCACAAGGAAAAAGGAAAAGCTTATTTGCTATAAGAGAATAGATCTAACCTGGCCTCCTTTGCCATAGACAGTAAGTGGATGGCCAACAGCTGCTTGCACGCAAAATCTATTCAAGGCCGTTCCAAACACTCCATCATAGTCTAGCCTGTTATAAAGCTCTTCATGCATCTCAGTCTCATCCGTCCTCACCCCATAGACCACTCCCTGGTTCAAATCGGTGGCTCTTATCCCCCAAGCCTTGCAACTAAAAGCTATGTTGTTTGAATCATGGACCTTACTCAAATGGTAGAAAGAGCTCGCTTGCTTAGGATAAGGCAAAGTATCTGTTCTTCCATTATGGGTAATTGTTATGTATCCCTCTTCAATGTCAATGTTTGGGGTTCCATATTCTCCCATGGTCCCCAGTTTCACAAGATGACAATCCTCTCTAAACTCCTTGATAGCAAACAAGACGTTGAGCGTTCCAAGCACGTTGTTTTGTTGGGTGTACACAGCTCTTGATCTATCAATCATGGAGTAGGGAGCGGATCGTTGCTCTCCAAAATGGACAACTGCATCAGGTTTAAATGAAGTGACAGCCTCAGATAGAAATTCAAAATCACAAACATCACCAATGTGGAGTTGGATAGTTTTTCCGGTCAATGATCTCCATCGTCGGATTCGATTATGGATGGAGGAGATGGGCGTAAGAGAGTCGAGACCAAGCTGGTGATCAAAATGGCGACGAACAAGGTTATCTACAATGGCAACTTCATAATTTTTATTGGAGAGGTGAAGGGCAGTAGCCCAACCACAATAACCATCACCACCAATGACCATTACCCGTGTTGGCTTGGATGGTTCACTCGCGTTACTGTAAGAGCCCGCAGTCGGCTTGGTTTCGGATTCTTTGAGAGTAGTTGCATTGATTGTGAAAAGTCTTTGTGGCTTCCTTACTTTGAGGGCGAGGTTTTGGAATGATACACTTGAGGTCCATGACGTAAAAGAAGCAGGGAGTAAAGATGAACTTTGGTTCAGTGAACTGGGATACTGCTTAGGACTGGAGCAGATATTCAAAGAACACGAGGTAGAAAGTAAATGTGCCATTTTCACATCTATATCTTTCAGCAACCACTATGAACGAGTACCTAAATTAACATCCAGGTCATCAGTTGACTCCAAACACTTTGTGAACTCAATTGCCAAACGTGAGAAGTGAGTAATTAAGCTAATTATCCACCCCAATCGTCAAACCAGTGCACACTGAATGAAATCTAAAGTTGAAAGACGACAGAGAAAACTTAATCTTGTTCAAAACATAATAAAGCACTGATAGTACAAATGCTGTTTACAAAGAATTCTCACATTTTGCGTCTGTTAATTTCTTCAAAGGGAACCACACACCAAGAATTCCATGTACCGTAGAACCATAAAGGTTCATGGATCACAAAATTACATGGCTACAGAATAATAGAGAACATACAAGCCATGAGCATGCATTAAAGTTCCAACATAAACGTGTGGAAACCATCAAATTACTTCCATATTTGAGACAGCTGACCAGCTAATATTTCCAGATAACAATCAAACTTAACCTAAAAATGAACTTATCAGAACATTTGCAGAATATTTATATTCCAAAGCCTACCCAAAAAAAATAAAAAATAAAATTAGCATACAAAGTTTTCATCCTCAGTATGAATGGATCACACTCATACTAATACTACTCTCTATAATTTGACTCTGTAAGCGTAAGATCCAAAGAGCAATTTCAATATACATCCATACCTGCACTTTTAGCAATGACCACACAACTTCTTTCATGTACGCATAATTAGAGTTATATAATCGTAAAATAGACAAGTTAATAGTACATTTGCAAAAAAGATCACAAATTTTCAAAAAGGGTAAAAGAAAAAAATCGACCCACTTTTAAAGAACATTATCAATTTACAAAGTACTAATAGATAGCTCACTACAATGACTTTATGCAAACTGTAAAATACATAATAAAGAAAAGAAGAGCAAAACTTTTGAAAAAGATCACTTCACATTTCACAGAGACATTTCAATAGTCACTCAAGCTGCAAAAGACCAACGAATCCAAACACCCAATTCACCGTCATAAGCAAATAGACAGACTTGTGTAAAGTTACGAAGAGGAAATAAACAATCTAAAATCATGGATTGAAATTATGAAATGAAGCACAAGTATTGAGCAATAACAAGAGTAAGAGAAGATAGTTTACCCCAGAGAGTGTTTGAGTAAGATGGAATGGGAAAGGAAATTCAAGTGTGGGTTCTCCCAGAACACGCACACACACACACAGTAGAGTGTTCTTGCGTAAGACTATGGGAAAGGGGATTTTCTTTTTAGGGTCAGACTTTCTTTCTGCTCTTTTCCTTTGTTTTTCGCTCTGAGAGGGAGCAGAGCATCAATCACTACTCTAAAATGGATATTCTTCTTTCCTTTTTCTTGCAGGACAAAAAAAAAAAAAAAAAGGAAAAAAGAGAGGAAAGAACTCTGTAGGACGATATTTATTTCTATGTTGGATGACACGAAATTAGAATTAAAACTTTATTAAATATTTTCAAATTATATATCATCTGAAAAAATTAGAATATAGTTGTATTCGAAAGCAATCGAGTGAAAAATATAATTAAGTAAATTTTTTTAATTAAATTTTAATAATTTAATTATATTTTCTAAATTTTTTATATAAAGAAAATAATAGGAAAAAAATAATTGTGTAAGTGTAAGTCATTTTGTGTTAGGATTTGATCACGAGTATTATATACAGTAATATTCGGTAAATATTACCCCTTAATCAATTTCTAAAATTAAGGATTTTTTTTAAATGAGGATTGTTAGTTGTTCCTTACCTACCTCCAACGTGACTCGAACCCATAACTTCTCAGAAAGAGATGTTTTAAAGGAATTTCTTTTAATATCTCCAACCAAAATTCAAAAATAAAATCAACCTAATTAAATCTAAAAATATATGTCTAAATTAATCCATAATCTCTTAAAATCGAATTTAAATACTAATAACAAAATTCAGCAAATTCTCTAAATACACAATTTGAACATCATAGTCAGTATCAATAAATCAAACAAAGAAAAAATGAATATTAAACACCGAAAAAATGAACGTACAATAAAAATGCTGAAATTTTCAAATGGTTCAAATGAATAAAAGAAGTAAGAAAATGAATATTAATCACTGATAAAATGAATTAAACAAAAAAATTTATAACATATCAAAAACTTAAACTGAATAACATGTTATAGTAAAATGAATCAAACGTTAAAGAATATGAAGACAATTTATACATAAATGAGCATACATACTATTGAAATAAATGAACATTAAGTACCGATAGAATGAATATCGTCTTTTGCGGTGACGGTGGCGTTTTTTTGGGTCATCGTCTTCTTGATTTGACGATGTTTTCATCTTTCACTTTGGAGAGAAATGACACTAACAGGAAAATTATGAGACACTGTTTAAGTAGGCCAGAACTTAGAGAGAGAGAGAGAGAGATGATTGGGAATGATTTTATCAAATCTAAAATTAAGAGATTTAATTAGGTTAAAAAATTATTTTTTTCTTTCACTCTCTTTAATAAAAGTGTATTACAATTGTTCAGAAAGGTGTTCCTATCAAGTAGCATCTGGATGCCCCAACTTCTTACATATTTTCTATCCTCCACAAACTCACACATTTTTTTTCATTAGTCTTACTTTAAATGAGGAATATGTATTCAACCCAGTTGTCCCCAATTGAAATTTTATCTTCATAATTTTGAAGAAAATGAACCGGTCATTCAGATTAGCATAAATTATTCGAGTCTTTCAGATATGTACATAAACTTCATTCCCCATTTAGGAGTTTTATCTTCATGATTATGGAATTGAAAAAAAAATTAAAAAAGCTCTCTCGGGCCTTGGAAAAATCCAAAGGCCATTCTGATTCACGTTTGTATTTTTGTGATTATTCATATGATTTGATCAAATCAATAATTTTAAATTCAAACCCATTTCAGAAGTTTTAAACTTTAAATTTTCATAAAAATGAACCTGATTAGTTATTTAAGAATTTTTTTTTCGAGTTAACTTATGGCCAGTTCGATGCCAAATGAGTATATGAGGGATATGACTCAGTGCGGTAGGGTGCAGCAATCGATTTCCCGTAAGGTAGAATTGACTCTGTTACAAGCGAGAGTGACCTAAGGGTTAAGAGTACTGAGTCTATCAATTAACTCTCCAAACTGGATCCTATAATGCATATCCTGCGATTTATCTCTTTCACATTGATCCAGAGCAGGATCGGTGTGGACTGTTCAGTCTCAATTTTTTTTTTTTTTTTTTTTTTTTTAGTATAGAAACCTTAATTAATCGTCCAGCGTCAACAATGAAGGAGAGTAGGAGACGGAGATAGACAACGGCAGTAAAGGCGTTAGGAGGGTGATGGGCCCCAAGGAATTGGCAACTCCATGTCCCTACCAAATTCATCACTCACCTCCAACTTCAATCCGAGGGTTAATTAATTACGTTCTTAAGGACTCAAAAGGCCATAACCATTAAAATAATAAAGTAAACTATCAACAATACTTTTTTAATTAATTTTGTATTTTAAGTAATACTCTTAACTCTTCATAAATTTATTAGCATGACCTATATATATGTGTGTGTGTGTATACACAGACATGTAAATTTGATAAGAATGAATTATTTTTACTGATCATGAAAAATAAATTAATTGATCGAAATATGAACAAACCACAATTAGAAGTATTTATTAGTGTTCTTGATCTGGATTTTTCGGGTTTAGAAACTCCATGTTGATGAAAAAGATGGAAAGGAGTTCATAGGAGGTGGATGGATGGAGGAGCGTCCAAAAAATGCAGCAAGTTTCTTTTCTTTTTCCTTTTTAACTACTCCATTCGTTTCGATTTAATTGTTCTCGATAATGAGTCAATGACATGTTTTGAGAGCTTTATGTCGCTTTCAGAACAATTAAAATGAAACGGAGGAATTACATCTTACCTAAGGTAAGAAACTGAGTAAACTAAATTTAGAAGTAATTAATTTTTTCCCTTGTGTTAGCTTCAAATGCCCATGTATTAGTAATTCATTTATCAAAATCAAGCACCTTATATTTATACATATAAGGGGACACCTTATAAATTTTTTACTCATTTTAAATTAGCACAATCTTGGATGCCAACCTTAGTCTTCTCCTGTGGAGTATTAGAGGGAAGGTTTAGAGCATTCACACTGTATAATTCTTTAGTAGGTATATATACATTGTTATATTATATTTATAAACTAGTGTAAGTTCGTGCTAGAAGGCACAGTAAAATATTCGGAGAAAGGATTTTTTTTTAATTTTTAAATTTATGAAGAGAAAAAATTAACTATGAAGAGAGTTTTTTTTTCCTATCAGTTATTTTAAATTCAAAAGAGAATAATAAAAGTAAGATGAAATAAAACTTCAAATAAAAAAATTAATTAGTATAAAAGATAGAAAAATAAAAAAAGGACAATTCTTACTGCTACAACTCATCACCGCCACCCCCCTTTCAGCCCCAACCCCCACAACGCCTTCCCCCCTCCCCCCCCCCCCCCCCCTCTCTCTCTCTCTCAACTTGTATCAGTCCTTTTATTCCAATCTCCCAAAATCTACACAATTTTTTGAACGAAAATGTTTCTGTGTGAAAGTCTGTATATACGAACGTTTGTAACTCAATCGTAAAAAATTACGATTAAATGGTATAATGTTACGATGAAATGATAGATAATTGAAACATCGCTTTAAACCTATTAACATATGAATGAATTTATCTCAATTACAAAAGTTACGATTAAATGGTAGAATGTTAAGATGAAATGATAAATTGATGCCAACATCGTTTTCCAAAATTTACTGATACAAATGTTACATCAGGAGGACTGATGCCATTTATAATATAAATATTCAAATGTTCTAAAACTAAAACACCTAACTATTCCTAGAGAGAACTAAATCAACAAAGTTCCAGCTTAAAAGATTGAAGCCTTCGATCTTGCGGAGGGCAGGCAGGACTCAGCTTCAACCAAGCAGCTAGATCTTCACTTTTGCCAAAGACCCTCCGATTGAAGAAGAACAAGGACAAAAATGTATTCTGCTGCCTTGTGGATACGAACTCCTTCCGAACATCATTGTTAACCTTTCTGGACCTCATGAAATGCTAACCATCAATTGCCTCCGAAGGGGAGGATAATGTCGCAAGTCACAACACATTTCCAGAAGACATGAAACCCATACAAGAATCAGATTCGTACTTCTACCACCATCTCACTGCCTAGTCAATGTTTTGAAAACGGTAACTTTCGTAATGGAGTTACAGCTCGTCGGGGAAAGATTACTTGTCAAACGATCGTATTAACATGAAGCAAGGCTCGTGTTCTAAACAAGATGTACTGAGAAATGGAAATTTTGAGAATGGGGGAATTACAAGTGATAAACAAACCTCTTCTTCAATTGATTAAATCGAAAGAAGAAAAAAAATCCACATATACGTTGCAGCGTCTCACATATCTCACTGACCAATGTTACACTTCCTCAACTGAATGCAAATCATTGTCCTAGACCAGCTAATCAAGCTTTACCCCTAAAATGCAAAACATAAATTCACACTTTCTGCAAAGCGCGTCACCGGGTGATGACAGTACTAATTGCTCAAAACAAAATGTTGCTAAACCCTTTGCCCACAAAATGCTGCTTCCAGCATGACAATTACAGTGATGCATGCAGCTAGCACAAAGTTTAATCAAGTGAAAATGGTATAAATAACACATGTAAAAATCAGGTTTACTTGCAGTACAAAATGCTAATACTATTTGCTCCTTCACCTTTTCCATTCTTAGCAAGAACAAAATTGGTACAAGAGAAATAGTATGAGGAGATAAAAAGATACTTCCTTGAAATTTTGTTTTACATTGTTTAGAAGAAAAAAATAAAATAAATTATCGTCATGTATAGGAATTCTTTTTCTTTCTATGAATATGTATAGCAACTACATTTTTGATGGTTGACCATCAATCCATGTCAAAACAGAGCATATCAGGCTTCGTGGAAACTGATGTAAATATTGTTACCAAAATGAGTAAAGATAATATAATCAATTTGAGAAATCAACAATTTAAAAACCGTAAAACAATACCTCGGCTACGATGCGTACAGTTTCGGATTAAGAACATACGAAAAATCTCGTATTGAATACAATTTTCTTAAAGTGAAATTGTCCTCCGGTGCCTTCGGATTTCAATGGAATAATTTTCAGAGAGGGAGTAGGAAAAACGGCTCTGAAAAGATGTGTCGAGACTCCTCTCTGATCTGCATTATACAACCCTAGATATGATGAGTTCTTCTAGGGTTTGGATTCCAACTCTGGATCGGACTCTAATTCTAGACACTTAGATTCCTAATCAGCCCTCCGGTGCCTTCGAATTTCAATGGAATCATTTTCAGAGATGGAGTAGGAAAAACGGCTCTGAAAAGATATGTCGAGACTCCTCTCCGATCTGCATTATATAACCCTAGATAGGATGAGTCCTTCTAGGGTTTGGATTCCAACTCTGGATCGGACTCTAAATCTAGACACTTAGATTTCTGATCAGTTAGTAACTCTAATTGATAGTACAGATTAGTTAGTAAGTTAACGGAGAAAGTTTGGATTCCAACTCTGGATCGGACTCTAAATCTAGACACTTAGATTTCTGATCAATTACTAACTCTAATTGATAATACAGACCAGTTAGTAAACTCTACAAAACTTGGATGCCCCTAAGGGCATGCCCTTAGAACCAATACAAAGGTATAAGAACTACCTTACACTTTGGTTT
>JAOTQG010119992.1:0-21315 GCA_025631175.1 Iris virginica | reverse complement strand
TAAACCAAAACGATTCCCAGCCAACGGTCAGATCTTCCAGCACTTGAGCAATTGACAAACAGCCCCCTATCGCTACAGCTGCACGGTGTAGCCCTGCAATTAGGGCTATATACTTTCCGGTGGATTTTCACATCGTACACACATGGTCAGAGGGGACTGGAGGGAAGGGAGGGCGACATATCGACAACCGTACCAAGAACCAAATGCAGATTAACATACTTTCAGGTGGATTTTGCATGCACATACGCACACATGATCAGAGGGGACTGGAGGAAGGGAGGGCAACATATCGACAACCATAACAAGGATCAAATGCAAATTAACATACTTTTCGGTGGATTTTGCATGCACATACATGGTCAGAGGGGACGGGGGGAACGAAGGGTGACACATCGACAACCGTAACGAGGATCAAATGCAAATAAACAAAATATGGCTCACAGAGAGCCATTCAGAATACAATGCATAATAGTCCAAATCTTTTAACATGCCCAGCAATCTCTAGAGATGTGTACAGAAACAAGCATGCAAATTAAAGTTACTTTTTCCGGAATTATATAAATAATTGCAATTACATAGTTACCAGTAATTTCATGGACATTGCAGTCATTTTGCGCAAATTTTAGATTTTAATACATTGCAAATTTTGCTTTGGTTTTCTCAAATACTTGCTCCGCGATAATGGCTCCATTACCGTCAGCTCTTTTTATCTCCAAGTTGGCTTTCTGATAAAACCCAGTACCTCTTAATGCATCGGCAATAAAATCATCAAATCCGATAGCAATGGCTGCTTCTGCTTTGGCACCATAAACCAACCTCTGTATCGAAAGGAAAATTTCAGGCCAAATTAGTAAGTAGAAAGATGCATCATTAATATGTCAAACTGAAGAGGGAAAATGGTTAGCCAGCTAGACCTTAAGCCTAGAAAGATGAATAGCTCCAAAGCACATGGGACAGGGCTCACATGAGGCGTATATCTCGCAGTCTGAAAGCTCAATTTGGTTGAGCTTTTTACATGCCTGACATTTAGTACAAAGTATGAGAATGAATGGTTACAGTGACAATTAAGGCATCCATAATGTTACAGTAAAGTAAATAGAATTTATACCAAGGGTATATACACAACTACATCTATAATTCAAGTAGTAAAGCATTGCGCTATAAATGCACAAGTGCGTGCACACACGGGGTTGATAATAAATAAATAACTACTTGCTTCTAATTGAAAACGTTTGGGAACCTAAGGGGTGGCTCAGTGGTAGAGCTGGACTTTACAATATGTAAGGTCTCAAGTCCGATCCCTTCCCATGCCCCCTAGGGGCCAAAATAATAATAATAATAATAATAATAATTGAAAATGTTTCATTTAGATGGAGCATAACATAAAGCAACACATTGTCCCAGTAGTAATATACACCCTCCCCATCCCAAAAAATATAGTCCAATTTGACTAGTCATACATTTTCAGAGATATTCCATTTTTGCCCTTCACTGTACAAAAACAGAAAAAGCAGACATTACTTCTCCAACAAATCGGTTTCACACCCGATCCACTTTCATATGTCTCTACCTCCTTCCACCGAGATGGTGCACTCCTTGTTGCCACCACCATCCTCATGTGCATCATCCACCGATAATGGTGACATCTACGACGACAGAATCACAAAACCACAACTGAGGGAAATCTCATATCGGATGGAAATTTTAAATTCTTTTAAATTTACTTGTATCTGAGATTCAAAATACAATTTACCATTTCCAGATCTGCAATCAAAACATTCCACATCTGCAATCATCACAGATCTGCCCATTAATCCCCAGAAAAAAAAATACCTGTGTAGTGTGTACCATGGCAATTAAATCCTAACAGGTACTTTTTCGGAAATGAAGGCCAAACGACAGATTGTGGAAGAATGAGTTTAGAATGGGAAAAAAAAAAATGAGCTGACAAATTATGAAAAATTACTATACCTACTACTCCTGGCTGGCAGCTGTAGATCCCAACGACGACTTGATCCGGGATGACGTAGAGAGAAAGTATGATGACACTAAGGTTGTGTTCTCCTGAGTGATTTTCACCCAAGTTTTTTGATTTTTGATTTTTCTCTCTCATTGGTCCCATACTTTTTCTCTCTATCTCTCTCTTACTTTTTACTATAATCATTACAAAAACCCAAAAACTAAATCAATAAATCACTCATCCAAACACACCCTAAGAGAGTTGGATGACATAGGTGGTTGATTGTCCCAATGGGACTGCCCATCTGCCATGCCTTTGTTTGAAACAACCAGAGGGTATTTTGGGAACTCGTATTTTCTAAAGATAAGTGGAACTATGTTTTCGGGGACAGACAGAAAGAAAAGTGGAACTACGCTTTTGGAGTGGAGAAAGTAGTTAGACTGTGTGCGCCACTTAGGCATCTATGAACTGATGCTAAAGTAGAGGAATAGGAGGATTAAAAACTTTTCCTCTACCTCTAGACCGTTTAGCACAAAACATTAACAATATAAAGTTCTTTGGCCTAACCTCATTCTACAAACAAATAATTTTTTTGAGAAAATCTTTAAAAATGTGTTTTAAAAGGAGTTATAATAATAGTAAATAAATAAAATGCGAGTTAAAAAATGTGTCCATAACCTCAAATTTTGCTCTTGTAACCATTGCCTCTGCCACTGTTGGCTCACGTAGATAGTTGAACCCACAGAATCTGACTAAATGGAGTATTTACATTTAACACAATCAGCAGGAACTTTTCTACATTCTTTGTGCATCCAAGTCCCAATCATCAACACCAGAATGCCCAATCATCAACACGAGAATGCCATCTGATCTACCTACCTACCAACCCGAGTAACAGACCTTAACTGAAACTCAATGATTTCTGATGTCATGCTTATTGACTGTTGAATAACGTAACAGAATGAGGAAGTATGAGGGTTGAAGGTGAGGGTAGTAATAGGTAAGTACGAACCAAAACTTAATTCGCTTGCAAGTTAAAATGTGTTGCAACAGGCAACCAGCACCTCATTTCTCGGGGTGTGACCAATAAGTTCAAAACATCTTAAGCTACGAGGGTCGAACAAATCGCCCTTACGAAAAAATATGTTCATTCAATGCCATAAAGAATACGGAAAAACATGCGTTTTGCACAGAAAGTGAGTCCATTGAGGTTCTCTTCAAACATCTACAAACCAATTGACAGTAAGGGAGGGTAGGGGGAGAGATAAAGAGATCATTTACCATCCAAATCACCTATCAGTTTGTGATGCTCAAATTTCCACCTGACCCAGCTATGTTTCATCAGCGCATAACTTACTTCATAAGAGCTTGTCCAAGGAGCAGGAAAAAGTGGTGGGAAAAATAGTGAGGACAGCAGTTTAAACAGGGAAATGACCTGAAAACAGCAAAAGAGTATCAACTACACTCTAACGGGAGGACGAAAAACCTACTTTTACACGCTCTAAAGGTGTGATTCTTTTCTTCTAAACCTAGCAGCTCCGACCAATCTCATTGTGGCTGCGCCGCCTATTCCTGTGGTGGCTCCTCCACAGGAAACTCACCCTTTTCTCACCTCTCACAACTGCTCCTCCATCTTCCACCAATAGGGTTCTTCTTTCTTCAAAGCCTAATCATGTAGCACACCACCCCCATGCAAACCCTAATGGTCGACAGCCGCCATTTAATGCTGATTACTCAGCCTCCATCATTAATCACTCGATGGTTAATGCTTTTCCTTCAATGGCGCACAACCCTAATGCTCATGCTAACCCTACGCCTGCAAACCCTAAGGTGCTCTCCTTCGCAGAGACCATTGCTAAAGGTAATCGATTGTCTATCGATGCCAACCTCACACCTAGCCTCAAGAATGTAATGTTGGTGCATCAACCACCTCTCAAGATCAATGGCGAACCGGTTGTTTACTTTTCTCAAAAAGAAGATGAGTAGTGGCAAAAAATTGCGAGTTTACTTTGATCATGAAGTTCACGCAAGGAAGATCCACCATACATGAGATCAAAACTCACATTCAAACTCAGTGGAAACTGTTGGGAGGCTTTACAGTTGGATTGTTAGATCCAAGGCACATAATGGTACATCTCTACAACAACAAAGATATGCTTCGGGCATTATCACGTGAGTCCAAATTTATAAATGCTTCGTATAATCGTTTATAAATGGACTCCTGATTTTATTTTTACAAAGGATAGCCCAACGGTGGCTGTGTGGGCTAGATTGCACTAACTCCCTCTTCATCACTTTACGCCAGCGTGTCTGCACAGAATATGTAGCTCCATTGGCACCTTTCTACGAGTAGATGACAAAACCTTAACTCCAACAACCACATGAATGCAAGGATTTGCCAGGAAGTTGATATTGCAGAGGGTCTGCCGGAAAGAGTTTGGATTGGTAGGTCAAAAGAGATAAGCTACTAGCAAAATATTGAGTACAGAGGCAAATTAGATTTATGAAGTGTTTGTGGATTGATAGGAAATGCTCAAGAAAACTGCAGAAAGAAAAGACATAGTCAACCTCCCCCTAAACCTAAGCCTGTGCACGAAGAGGTGGTTGATGCAGCTCTGAAAGGGCAAGGAAGCAACAAACAAATTGGTGCCAATTAAAAAGTGTGGACTGTAGTGGCCAATAGAAAGAAAAAGGACACTGCCTCAACTTCTCATCCAATAGAAAGTAACATTGAAGGGGAGGTGTAAGGTGTTGGAGGAGAGGCCTATGGGTGAACTACAGAAGCACAGAAATAATACTAATGGTACTTTGGAGGGCTCTAAACAACAGGGTCAACAACAACCTGCAGGAAAGGAGAACAGAACTAAGATCAATCAAGGAGTGCAAAGGATCAAGGGGATATCCCCATTCAGAGAGTTTTTGATTCCTTGAGTAGACTGGAAAATCTGCAAGCTAAAGAGGGAAATAGGGCTGTGTTGAAAGAACTAGATGCAAACAGAACCACGGAGAGAATTCATACTGAAAATGGGAGAGCTCAGAAGCAAAAGAGTTGGCAGCCAGAAGCAAAAATGGTTTTGAAGTTTTGGGAGATTTCCATGAAGGGGACCCAGACATTGAAATAGAAGATGAGATTCATATGGATAGCACTGGGGGGATGCGCAGTCCCAAGATGAACGGAAGCAGATTGCTACAAATCAACAAAGTGCAGGACATAAAGACCAGAATGGAGAGGAAGCAGCCGGAGATGACTATGTAATCTTGAGCAATGAGGAGATTCAAAGTCCACAGAGTATTTCGAGCTATTTAATGACGCTGTGGATAGTAAGAAGATTGTTAAAATGAAGCAGAATTTTGTGTATGGTCGGGTGCTGGTACAAAATAAAATGGAAGGGGACAAATATGCATCTTTTAGTGAGGGTCTTGGTCACATGAAAGGTGTTTATCATGGCAACTATAAACGTTTGGTCATGTTACAAAGTAGCATGTCTATGGACAATGTGATGTACTTTTGAAGAATAAAAGAGTAACTAGAGCTGCAGCTAAGCTCCACAAAGCCAAACAAATGGAAATTACCCAATGAAGATTATTATATGGAATGCCAGAGGTGTAGGTAACAAGAACACTGTTACTTACATGAAGACTTTGAAATTCCAACATGACCCTGCCCTGGTCATTTTGGAACCAAAGATCCATGGTAATAGAATCTCTAAAGTGGCAAGGAAGGTTGGTTTCAGATCTTATTTGCAGCAGAATCCAGATAACTACCATGTTTGGTTATTTTGGGATTCAGGCTCCAAATTGATCTCATTAGTGCTACTGATCAGGTTATTACAGTCAGAATCAATGTCCAAGATGGTAGGAGCTGTCTTGCTTCTTTTGTGTACACCAAATGTGATAGATGGGAGAGGCAGCCCTTATGGAATTACTTGTCCAATTTTGCTAGCTCAAATTCAGAACCTTGGCTCATAGGGGAAGATATCAATGCAATTCTTTCCAGTGATGAGAAATTGGGTGGTCATGGTTTGGATAGGGGGAGCACCGAGGATTTTCAAGATAGGGTTAATCAGGCTGCTTTGGTGGATGTTGGTTTTGTGGGTAACATTTTCACATGGTGCAATAATTATGAGGGTCTTAGTAGAATTTGGGAAAGACTTGACAGGGTCTTTGTGAATAACAGCTACGTCTCTTCAATGCCTAATGTTTCAGATCATCATTTGGCTAGAGTTAATTCTGACCACGTGCCTTTGCTGGTGTCTTTCTATAACACAGTAAACCAAAAGCATCTTTCAAGTTTCAAAGATTTTGGCTAGATCATGAGGGTTTCCAGCAGTTTGTTCAAAATCAATGGGGGAGGAATATTGGGGGTAATCCCATGTACATCTGCCGTAAAAAGCTTTGTCTTTTAAGGAAGGAGATTAAGGATTGGAATTGGCAAGTATTTGGCAATATGCATCACAATCTGGGTAGGAAACAAAAAGAGGTTTGCAGACCGGAAAATCAACTTCAGTCCTCTTGGAGTGACATTACTAATGAGGCTTTGCGGAACACCAAGAGGGACATCAATCAATTGATTGGTCGGGAAGTAGAACTTTGCCAACAGAAGACAAGAGCAAAATGGTTACAGGATGGAGAAAGGAACACATCCTTCTTTCATGCTTCCTTGAAGGAAAGACTTCATTTTGCTAAAATGAAACTGAAGATGGAGGATGGAACATGGTGTGATGATCAAGCCACCATTGCAGGCCTAGCAGTGGAGTATTACCATAATGTATTCACTTCAGAAGCTCATGTGATTGATGAAGCACTGTTTGAGGATATGGAGGCAGTAGTCACCAGGGAACAAAATGACAGTCTTGCTCAAATTCCAAATAAAGAAGTGATTAGGATGGCTGTACAGTCTTTGAGTCCAGATAGTGCACCTGGGGTGGATGGATTTACAGGTTTCTTTTTTCAAGGCTGTTGGCAAACTATTAAGGTGGATGTAATCAAAGCAGTTCAAAGTTTCTTCTCTGGTAGTGAGTTGCATAGAGGTTTTACCACTACTGTTATTATTCTTCTCCCCAAGCGAAAGAATCCTGAAGGTCTTGGTGACTATAACCAATCCGTTTGTGCACATTGTTGTCTAAGATAGTATCAAAAATTATTGCAGTAAGGCTGGGCTCTATTTTGCCTATGTTGATCTCTGAGGAACGGACAGGTTTTGTCAACAGAAGATCAAAAAGAAAATATATGTATTGTTCAGGAGCTTCTGGCTGCTATTGATAAGAAATCAAGGGGTGGTAACATCATGATCAAGCTGGACATGACAAAGGCCTATGACAGGCTTGAGTGTGATTTTTTGAGAAGGGCTATGACTGCAAAAGGCTTGGATGACAGAAGTTGTGATCTCATTATGAAGACAGTTGCCAAAGTTCACTATTCTTTAAAAATCAATGGTGCACACTATGGCTTCTTCAAATCTTCAAGGGGGGTGAGACAGGGGGATCCACTTTCACCTCTTCTATTCATTCTTGCCCAAGAAGTACTATCTCACCTATTATACGCTGATGACTGTTTGATACCAATGGCTCTAAGAGATCTCTCTCCAATTTGAAACATTTGCTGCACACATATGAATCATCTTCAGGGGAGCTTGTGAACACTCAGAAAAGTGGTTTTGTAATCTCTTCTAAAAGCCCAGCCAGTAAAAGATCTTTGATTGCCAGACTCACAGGTTTTCAGCAACAATTCCTTCCTATCTCCTATCTTGGTGTGAAGCTGTTCAAAGGAAAGGCCAGAGTTTCTTATTTTGCTCATTTGATTGAGAAAATTTCTAATAAGGTTGCTGGATGGAAAGGCAAATTTTTGACATTTCCAGGGAGGCTATGCCTTATCAAATCTGTTCTTGGCAGCATCCCTATTTATACTCTTGCTAGCTTGAAAGTCCCAAAGGCTATTATCAAGAGAATAGAGCAACTTTTAGAAGGATTTCTTTGGGACCATGATGGAGATAGAAGGTGTAGATGGGTGGCTTAGAAGGTGATATGCTCTCCCTTTCAAAAAGGAGGTCTTGGTGTAAGAGATATCCAACAAATCATGCATACTATGCACTGGACAGTGCTTACTCACAATCTTTGGGCCAAATGGATGAGATATAGATATCTTAAAGATGGTAAGTTCTTGGCTCCAAAACGTAGCTCACATGTCTGGAAAGCAGTCTATAGTCAGATTCAGCCTTTAAAGATATATCCAGATGGATAGTTGGTGAGGGGAACATCTCTTTCTGGTAAGAAAACTGGTGTGGCCAAGTTTTGACAGGTCCTCTCCCAATGGACATAAATCTAACAGTCAAGAATGCCTTTAAAGATATTAATATTTTTATGGAAGCTGACTCTCCTGAACAACAAGATTTGATCTCTAGTGTTACTTTGAATGTTAAGGAGAAGGACAAGCTTGTGTACATTCCTTCTAGCACAGGAGATTTCTCAACTCAAATCCACTTTAAACAATTGGATTCTCTAAGACCTACTGTTCCTTGGACAAGAAAGATTTGGAGAAAATGGATCCCTATGAAGGTCTCTTGTTTTGCTTGGAAAGTGTTGCATGGTGCTGTTCCTGTTGATCTTTTAAGAGAAAATCACTGCAGTTAGCCTCTAAGTGTGTGTGCTGCAGATTGAATAACAAGGAGGAATCTTAGATCATTTGCTTGTGCACTCTGAATGGGCAGTTAGAATATGGAACCATTTTGCTGCTGCTTTTAATTTAGTAGGTCAATATAGTTCTTTACACCATTTATTTGATATTTGGTTGAGATCTACCATTTCTTCTCAAGCAGGAGCTGTTAAGGTGTGAATTCTTGTGTTTGGCATATGGGAGAATTGGAAAGCTAGATGCAGGAAGACTTTTGATGATGTTGACAGTGCAGTGGATCACATTATCAAAACTATTACTGCTTTCATCCAGGATATGTAGTTTTCCTTTATACCTGATGCTACTCTTCACATGAATGAGGTGTTAAGTATGGAATTGTTGCAGATCCCCATCAAAAGGAGAGGTAAATGGTTGAAATGATCCTTTAAGCATAAGGCAGACTTCCAACTTATTACTGATGGTTCTTGCAGACGTGGTTTTGCTGCTGGAGGGGGTGCAATTAGAAACAAAGATGGTTCTGTTATTGCTGCTTTGGCAAAGAGGTATGGTAAGGTAGCTATTGATTTCTTGTGAGGTGTCCATAATCATCCTTGGAAGTGCATTTATATTTTGAGGCAATGTAAAGGGCTGTTGGGTGATCATCAGATTGAGCATTGCTTCAGAGAGTGCAATCAAGTAGCTGACAGATTGGCAGATATCGCTCACAGTGTTGATAAGGATATGTGGTTTTGGTCTAGAAAAGGGCTTCCAAGACAAGTCAAGCAGGCAGTCATAGATGATCAAATAGGGCCTTATGTGTTTAGAAAATAATGTATTGTTAGTGCAATTTTCCCTTAGAGGTAAGGCTATAACAAGTGAGTCACTTGTTAGTACCCCTCATTGTATGTTCTTTTCATTGTTTATTATTAACGGGTAAACATTCCCTCCAGGTGCCGTCGTCCTGGTTCTTATAAAAATTAAAAAAAAAACTCTCACGGCCTCCAAATCCTTCTCCTAGGAGAAGCGAGAAGGAATTCATGATGTGGCCTTCTTGTATATGCTACTGGAATCGGGATGATAGCAGACATGGTTCCCGGTCAAATCCTTGGCTTCAGGGCAGGGCCACTCAACTACATTTGTATCAGATTGATCCAAAGCTACATTTTTTATTGATCAAGGAAATATAGGTAGTTCTTTTATGGCGCCACTGAAATGAAAGCTACTAAGGGTTTCCTAGATTTGTTACAGTTTAGCTTTTTCTCTCTCTCAAAAGGAGAATACCAGTCAAGTTCAGTCATCAGTAATGGGAAATTTTTGATAAGTCATTAGTTGAAGGTAACATTTCTTCTCAATAAATTCATTCTGATACTCCAGGTACATCACCTCGTTGGCACTCACCCTGATCCCTTGAAACAAGTTCCCATCAACTACGTCCATGATTGGCGGCATTGACTTTTCATATCTTTTTTTGAAATATTATTTGACAATAAGTGGCTTGATTCTGAAACCTGCAAATTTCATAAGTACTCCATGCCCACCACCAAATAACTGTCAAGAATCTTTATGCTAAACGTGGTAGACTCCGGCACTTGATAGAGCATCTATGTCCTACTACTGGAACATACTTAGCTCACTGTAGATGATATTAGATAAAAATCAATTTTTGAAGGAAAAATGACAATAATTAATTAATCTATTAGCACAAGGGTATCACCTAGATATGTTATCCGAACATCTTATAATCTTTGCCACTTACTAAAAGGGAATGTGAACATTAATTGGGAATCAAATGAGTAGTACTTCCGCGGAACTCTAGTAAGGCTGTAGTACTATGGTACAAAAGTAAATAGCGTGTAAATAAAAGGTCAGATTTACCCAGAGAGACGAAGAGAAAACATGGCACTGAGTCTACTACTAGCGTCATGACAACCAGATATAAAGTATTTGGGTTCAGAGCATAAGATACACAATAACCAGGCCAAATTTTGAGCTTAAGATAAGGTTGGATAATGCTCGACTCAGGGTGAGTAAACATATTTGATAGGAATGGGACCACAAACAGCTCCAATCTACTTTAAGTAGGTGGTGTATCGTAAAAAAACAAAAAAATATTGTCATTAAATATATTTTTGACAAAATAAACCTGTGTACTATCATAAATCCTCAAAATAAACCTAACATGATTAATATTTTCCGGTATCGATGGTCCTGTTCTTATTCGAACTTGAGGGGCGTAGGATGAAAAACTAAAGTGGGATCCACGTGGGACCCACCTCATCTTCTACGCCCCAAACCACCGTCTTCATCTCCCTCTCTTTCTACAAGTAAACCCAGAAAACTCCATCTTCCTACTGACCGACACCACCTTTTTCATCCCCCCTAACATACCCACTCCAGAAAGCTTTCCTCTCTTCAAACGGCACTCACCTTAATATCTACATCACACCAAAAAATTGTTGATTCATGTACTGTGTTTTCCGATGTGGGCTTTAGAAAATCAAAAACTCGTATCATATATTTACAATTTTCTTGAAAAGATCCAGCAAAAAATATCTCAAATATTTTAAGAACTGCTCTTTGAAAATCTATTTCAGATCCATCAGATACCCAATCAGATTCGAACCTAAATCAACTGGGTTTTGATCAACGATATCGAAGCCACCATAGCAAAACGAAGAAGATAAAGGGCTATGCAAATGAAAATGGGTGATGTGTAAATAAATGAAGGTAGCATCAGGAGTAGATCTGAAAGGGATCATTTTGATAAATGGGTTTGTTTGAGATCTGAATTTGGAATGGAGATGGATTACAAGATGATCTGGAACGTGCTGATGCTGAATTGCTTCAGCCCCAGAGCTCTACCCTTTGGCCATTAACTCTGATACTTGAGTCTTGTGGGGTTTGGTTTGATTGGGGAAAGCTTTTTCTGGCAATGGAGAGAGAGAGAGAGAGAGAGAGTTGGAGACCGAGGGAAAGGGAGGAGAAGACGGACAGACCTGCTTGGGGGTGGTGTGATATCAAAAACGTGGTTTGAGGGTGAAGTTAGAGAATACGAGGTGGGTCCCAGGGATTTTTTTTTCTACGCCCCGACAAGTTCGAATATAAATGGGTCCATCAAATGCACGAAAAAACTAATCGGGTTGGGATTATTTTGAAGGTTTATAATGGTGCACAGGATTATTTTGTCAATAACATATTACGGGGGTTCATTTTACCAGAACGTGATAGTACGGAGGGCTTTCTTATAGTTAACTCTTAACTTTTGCCATTTAATCTTTTCCTAAGTTTAGTTTTCAAGTTGAACAAAAACTGAACGTGAGTCCGAATGCAGCACTAAGGTTGCCCCATTGTAATGGTAGCATGCATCAAACCCTTTGTTGCAGGAGCCTTTCAATGGATGTCCTATTATAGATGAAAGCATTCATCTTTTATCTGTTCCATGTTCAGATTGTGTTACTGCAATCCTTAAAACTTTGTGTCCTAGGGTGCCAGAGGTATCACTTAATGGCTACACTCAATTCGACTTACATAACTCAATTCGACATAGATAAGTCAAAATAGTGAATGTACTCCCTCGTTCCCAGAATTAGTGTCACAGTTTGTACATTCTCTGTCATAATCTTTTCAGATCATGAACAGATTGTGATATTAATTTTGATACGGAGGGAGTACTAAACATTAGAAGGTCCAGCAATACCTTATAAACATGTTATTTCCCTAAATGCCCCGCCATATGAGGGAAATAACATTCTTGAAGTGGGATGGAGGGAGTACTACCTCCATCCCACTTCAAGAATGACACTTTGCACAAACTAAGAAAAGGATTGTAAACATGTTATTTCCCTAAATGCCCCGCCATATGAGGCTCATGATCATCCCTTGTAAAAAGGAAGGGTAAAATGATCATACGGGATGACCCAAAAGGAAAGTGTCCCTCTTCAAGTAGGACAACCCAAACAGGATAGTGTCCCTCTTCAAGTGGGACAACCCAAACAGGAAAGTGTCCCTCTTCAAGTTTGAGGCAGAGAGTACTTTATTTGCAGCCTTTTACTTGAAGTTAGCTCTTTGTAATTGTAGTTCCTTTTTTTATAGCTAATTTGGTATAATGCACTAGTTATGAGGGTATTTTAGGATGTTAAGACTAGACTTACTTGGGGGTTATAAGTCTTCCAATTTAAGGTTTTGCATTCAGTTTTGAGACATATCTCAATGAGAAAAGCTGCTTGTCGATATCTCTTGTCTTTTTGATATTGCTGTTAGCAATTTAGTGATGAATATGCTCTATTCATGATTTATCTATTCCTCAACGGGTAAAAATGGCTTCTCTTGTGTACTGGACTCCATCACTTTCACAGCCAGAAGAAATTAACCACAACGACTACAGGAAAAGACTGAAACTAGCTCTTTACCTCCATCACGCACTTTCTCCATTCTCAAATCCAATTACCATTGTAGTGGAGAATACTTCTCTGCATAACCCTGTTATCGCCTCTCGGCTACTGAGAATATGTGCAAAACAACGAAGTGTGACTCTCTCTCTTTTCTCTCTCTCCCTCTCTTTTCTCTCTCCCTCTCTCTCTCTCTTGTGAAACTCCATCGCCTCTCGGTATTGGGAATACACGCAAAAAAACTAAGGCTCTCTCTCTCCCTCTTTTTCTAGCTCTGTTCTCCTCCTTGGCTATTCCTAACGCTATTCGCATCAATACCACATAACACTTCGACCTGAAAGCATACGTTGACTCTTCATTAATTGAGAGCCTCAGGTTGATCAAATTCAAAGAGGAGATTATGGAGAATGGCAACAAACACTAGTATGCATCATGAATCTGAACACAGGTAATAATCGGTTTTCAAGCAGTTTGGCAAACATCAATGGCTGAATCTCAAATGAGGCCTATATTGAGGAACATGAAATTTAATAAGAGTAATTACTAAATTCAAACATTTGGTTAAGAATACAGATTGTCAATAACCCCATCCAAAAATTATTCCACTAGCCCCTGAATAAGAAGTCAGAGTAATTACTAAATTCAAACATTTGATTAGGAATTCTGATTGTCAAGAACCCTATCTAAGAATTCTTCCACTAGCCCCTGAATAAGAAGTCTCCTGTTTTTAATACAACCAGTTAGACCAACTCTTTGCAATTATATAAAGGGATGAAGAATGAACTTTACGATGATGGCAATATTTTGATAGCACGGTCTCTTATGCACAGAAAGCAGGATTCAAAGGATGAGAGCACAAATGACTGGTCTTCGTCAACATGGAAATCAAACTAAACCATATTTATTATATGTCACTTTTAGTTAGTTACATGCATGGGTTCAATTAGGTATAATGTAAATAAATCACTCTCCATTAGAGTCCATCCAGAGGGCATCACGAACATGTGCCAATAAGTCCTTATAATCAGAGCAACCAAACGTAGAGTCTAAAATTGTAATAAGATCACATGTAGGCAATGACTCTAACCTCTCTTATTGCTGTAACTTCGGCATGTGCTGTGGGGTCAGTATGTTTCAAAACCATGTTGTGACAGCTCACAACAACTTCATCATTACGAACAACTACTGCACCAAACGGACCTCCATCCCCACAGTCTACACCTTTATATGCTTCTTCAACAGCTTGTGTTAAAAATTTGTGGTCTCTATCCTGTACAGCTGGTTGATAATCACCAGCAAGAAACAATAGTTGAATATAATGTAGATCACTTGTAAAACCGATGCCTTGTAGCCAGGTTCTACCAATAAAAAGGAATAGTATCATTCTACAAAATTGCACAGAAAGAAACTGGTAGATCATTAGAGCTTAAAGAATTACAAAAGAATGATACTCAAAATTAGAGTCAACAGCAATTAGAGATGACGAAACAGAAACTCTGGCTCAGAAAAAAGTTGAATGCTAATCTAGACTATCGAGGTTTCTTCTGCATTGAGCAAGACTAACTACATACACGCTGTTCAGCTAAAAGAGTCCTACTTTCCAGACCGTAAAATTATAGAGTCCCCATTGGAGAATTAAGCCTATTAACTTTTTCAGTTTCCCAAATTAATCTATTACAGCAGACATAATATTAAGAAAAGCTACTTTAATTGTTGAAATTAAGGTAACGAGGCAAATAATATGCTTACAGAGACGACGCAGTTAATAACCAAAAGGAAGAAATGAAATACAAAACAGAGAGAGAAAGAAAGAGAGAACAAGTAGTAGTACAGAAAATTCAAGATTCTACCATGTTAACGGATTTATGTAAATATATATAGACACATGTCAAAGATGTATCTCGTGCTAGTGCTAAGTTTCTTATTCACATATGTAAACAAAAAAGGGTGTGCAGAATCTTACCTTCCTGGTGGCCAGCAAATGCAGAAGCAACTGAAATGGTTCCATCTTTAGCTTCAAGAACTATGGAAAGATAAATTTTAGACTGACAATCAAAAGAAACAGAGGATAGGAATGTACTAAGACATTTACAATAAGAGTAATCCCGTATAACAATGTAACAAAAATGAGAGCCAAAAGATTAAGATACATGATCAACAACTGGCGTATCTAGTCTAACACAGACATCAAAAATTATAAAAATAAAATGCCAAAAGATAAAGATCCAGGGTCAATAGTGGAATTGTCTATTCTTTATGCCAGGTTTCAATTCCAATCATACTGAAGAAGTCTGCAACCGAACAATGAAAGGCAAGATGAGGTCAATTCTTTCACGGTGTCTACACAGTAACACAGATAAATTGTGCAATCGTGTTCTGCTAAAGCCATACAGTATATAACATGGTACATGATAGTAGAACAGTTTTATGTAGATTTCAAGAGCTCATTTGAGTAAAATATCACAAAGCTCATGGGCCCAACACCTATACGTAAATGGTGCAACTGAACAGGGATCCTAAGACCATAAGCACACCCAATTGCAAAATGTCAAGGATATAGAGCCCCTTCATATACCGAGTCACATGTGAATGTCAATAGCAGTTGGAACTATTTATTAGTAGCCTTTAGATAAATGGTCTTTTATAGACTTTCAGCAAGTAAATTACTATTATGATTAAACTGATGACTACTCCAGGGTGCAAGAAAGTTAGGTTCCTAGAAGCAACAAAAGATTTAACCTTCCTCGTAGTGAGTAGGTGATGCAGGGCAATCATGGTTGCACTTAACCTATAAGTATAAGGATTGGGTCGGGTCTCGGCCTGATCAGTTAACTCCTTAAATGGTGGAGAGCGCAGTGGAAATAAGGACTTCAGAATGGTGTGTTTAGGGTTTTAAATGGTACAATAGAAGGATTAGGTTTGGGGGTGGTCAGGGTTGTAAAACAAAAGAGTTGCAGGGGCTTTCTAGGCACTGTGAACAATAGCTGTAACAGTCATTTGGCTGTAAAAGAGGATGAAAAGTCTGGCTTCACATCGAGACAACCTACATCACACCTAGGTTATTGAGCATCACATCCCAGCAAATTTCAATACATAATTCAAGAAAATTTAGTAAACAATTGCTGGAAAATTCTTCTTATTAACTCTGTCTCCAAACTGAACGTATTACAACCTTATATAAAGGTTAGTACTAATTCCTAATTCCACAACACCCAAGCAAATTTCAATACATAATTCAAGAAAAGTTAGTAAACAATTGCTGGAAAATTCTTCTTATTAACTCTGTCTCCAAACTGAACGTATTACAGCCTTACATAAAGGCTAGTACTAATTCCTAATTCCACAAGGATTTGTATTCCAAATTGGAAACTAATTAAAGACTACTGAAACAAGAATCCTATAAGGATTCGGACTCATCTAGATTCTAGAACAATTATTTAAACCTCCTAGAAAGTAAGGGAACCTAATTCCAGCTAACTAAGAAATAATTAAAATACCCCTAGTTCCTATGGAAACAGGAAACTAATCAAATTTCATCGCCTTATGAACATAATAATAACTAATAGTGGGACTCCATTAATAATGTAATTGACTTGTCAAGGTCTTGAACAGGATCCGCCTTGAGCTCTAACAAATCAGGAAGCAAGTTGTGTATTCGTTGATCCTTTTATTGACTGCATCAATAGGTGAGCAAGATCGGCAGAGGAAAATGTCACACAGTGCTGGCAGTCATTGAATACTTTTATGAGGCCATAGGTTCTATTTTCATTACAAATTATTCTTAAACCTGAATGCTTCAAATTGGTTTGGGCTTGTGTCAACAATGGTTCAATTGAGCAGAAAATCGAATAGATTGATGATCAAACAGTGGAGAAACTGGATAGAATAGAAGAGATTAGGTGTTTGTCAGATGATGAATTGAATTGACGGTCTAGAAGATGGAGGAGTTCGAGGATATTTTGTTTAAAGAAGATGTTAGTTGGCGTCAGAAGGCTAGAGTGACATGGGTCAAGGAAGGGGATTGTAATTCAAAATTGTATCATAGGGTGGCTACAAGTAAGCGTTTAAGGAAATTGAGAGGGACGGTGGCCTTATTGTCAGAGATATGGGGCTTATAGCCAAAGAGATTTCTGGATTTAACAAAAACATATATTTAAGGATAAAATCGACCGATGTTAGAGGGTTAGATTGGAGTCCTATTTCGGAGGAGAAGGCACGGTGCTTGGAGTGACCGTTTGAGGAGGCTGAGATTTGGCCCGCCATTTCTCGGTTAGCTGGTGACAAGGCGCCTCACCTAGATGGATTTACACGGCTTTTTTCAATTCATGTTGGGACATTGTGAAGTAAGACATCTTAAGACAGATGACCGAGTTGGTCCGTCAAAATGTTACCGATTAACCCACTCTAACCCTCTTTAACCTTTTAAACAGCTCAACCTAAATTAACCCATTTAATTACAAATTTGTATATTAGAATGAGTAAAAATATTTTTTTGTGCAAAAGAGTATCCAACATGTTAATTCGAGTTTAACTTAACCCATTTATTACACAATTGAGTTGATTAATTAAATGGGTTATAATATGTTGAACCCATCATAACCCATTATTTTTTGTAACTGAACCATTTCAATCAACTTAACACAAATTGACATGCTTAGTTCTATTCCAATGGGGTTGTGTGCCAGAGCATAATTCAACATTCATAACCCTTATTCCCAAAAAGGATAGGTCTCTCAAGATTAAGGATTTCGGTCCATTAGCCTTTTTACTAGTATTTAAAAGATCACTACTAAGGTTTTTCTCGTAAACTTGAAGAGGTACCGGGAGATACCATCTCTAAAGCTCAATGTGCTGTCATTAAGGGTAGTCAACTATTCGATGATGCCTTTGGCTAATAAGGTTGTAGACGATCTCAGGAGAAGTGGTAGGAAAGGGTTAATTCTCTAATTGAATTTTGAGAAAGCATAGGATAAGGTGAATTGGCAATTTATTGATCTAGTAATGGATAGGAAAGGTTTTCTCTATTATGGTTAATAGGAGCCTAAGGAATGATTTTGTGCTTCTACAGATCTTTAGCATGGGGATCCAATGTCTCCATTTCTTTTTATGCTAGCAGTGGATGTTCTTAGTAGATTGCTCTTGCAGAGTGAAAAGAGGGTGTTTTAGAGGGTTGCTTCGTAGGTAATGATGGCATGAAGGTCTCTCACCTTCAATACGCCAACGATACTATGTTGTTTACGTCCGAGGGGTGGGGTAATTTTAAGAATGTCCTTATTGTTCTCAACTCTTCGAGGTTGCGTCCGACCTCAAAATTAATTTATCCAAGAGTGGTCTAGCCTATATAAATGTCGAAACCAATTTGAGTATCTACGCCACTCTAGTGGGCTTTTCTGTTATGGAGTGTTCATTTTCCTATCTTGGACTCCCCTCGGGAGGGAACCCAAAGGCGTCTAGGTTTTGGGATCCGGTTATTGATTATGTACCAAGCGGTTAGATGGATGGAAGGTCGCATATTTTTCTTTAGATGGGAGAGTTACCCTCGTTGAGTCTTGTTTGTTTAGTATTCATATCATTTATTAGTCACTTGTTAAGATATACATGAGGGTGGCAGAGCACATAAAGGGGACCATGCATCCGTTTTTGGGATATGGGACCGAAGAGAGGAGTAAGGATCATTTGGTGGTGTAGAAGAGGATTTGTAGAGCTAAGGATGAGGGAGGTTAGGGCTTGGGAACTTGGATCTTTAAGAATATTTCTCTAGAATGTAAGTAGTTATGACGTTTTTCATTGGAGTCGGATTCTCTTTGTTTGATTTCAATATACTTTGATACTATTTTTATATCTTTCTTTCAATTCAATACATTTTTGTCAATATATTTTTGTACTTGTTATATCTTTTTTTCATTATCAATTTTCTTTATTGCTATAATTTATTTTTATTTTTTTGAAATTAGAGAAGAATATGATATGTAACAAAAGATATAAATATAGGAACATGCCTCGTTTTAAAAATGATAATTTATTTAATAACCATACCAAAAAAAACAGAATATAAAACAAAATATATATTAAATAATTATTTTTATTTATTTAGATAAAAATTGAAGATGAAGGTAGTACATTATTAAGTAAGAATATACAAATAATTAAGTAAATACTCATAATAAATTTAATGTATATAATAAATATCTTACAATCTTTATTTATTCAAAATAAGATTATATTCATATCATTATTTAGCAATTATAAACAACAAATAAGCTTTGTCATAGGGTTAAAATGGACAAAAGATATTATTCAAACAATTCATTCACTTCAGTAACCAAAAAGTTTCCTTGATTTAGGTTTCAGAAGCTGCTTATTAATTCTTCAAACACATTAAGAATCAGCTTTCAACATGTAGCATTCAACATATTAAATAAACAAACAGCACCTAAGAGGATGAAGAAGGCCTTTTGAATGGAAAAGCTTGACATTAGAATCGAGAGGAAGAAGAAGTGGCTAGCAATTAGAGAGGCCTTAGACTAAAGATCAAATGCATAATTTCTCTAGTTTATATGAAAACCATCTTTGGATCTCATCACCTCCGAGCTAAGATAATACTTGATTTGACCCAAATCCTTAATACTAAACTAAGCATCCCAACTGAGCAATGGTTTCAGAATTATCCCAGCCACTACTACATCATCAACATATACCAATACAGCTGTAAAAGAATTCCCTTTCTTCAAAGTAAATGAAGAAGAGTCTATGTGAGACTGAACGGTATGCAAGGCAAGCAAAACTTCAGTAAGTTTGACAAACAATTGCCTTGAAGCTTGCTTAAGGCCGTAAAGGGACTTGGTTAATTTGCAAGCCAAAGGGCCAAAGGAAGAGGATGAAGAAGATGAAGAAGAAAGAGAGGGTGTGCAGCCTTGAGGGAGATTGATGCATTAAGCTTTCCTTGAGCTGATTTGCAAGCCAAAGGACCAACTGATGCTTCACGTTAAACTGGGTCCATGGACAAATGCATTGAGCTTTCCTTGAGCTGATGAAGCACTAATATCTGTAATAGCTTGAGAAGGCTAAACTCTCTGTAAATATAAGATGTCGTGCCCTGAGGTTGGTAATACCACTAATCTACTTGTGACCTTGAAGCTCGACAAATGAGCTTGTGCTCCTATACGGCTATACGGATGCATACTCACTATGTGGAGCACAAGAACATTCACATGGTAAGGATTTTCGCTCTAGATCGCACGGTAAATTTATAAGCCTAAAACTGTAATGGCATAAACCCTTTCTTCCACCCAAAGAGTCTCCCTTCAATTTTTTACTCGTAAACAATAAATCTTTTAACTATTGTAAAACCTTAAGAGCTACTACCAACCACATAAGATAAATTACTACTCCCTCCGTCCAAATTATTTGTTCCATTTTGACTAATTTTGGTCAACTTAAACTTTAACCAAACATTTCCAAATATATATTGCAAAATTAGAAAATTTGTTATTGATTGTTTACCTAATATTGTTCCAATGATTGAAATTTTAGAATCTAAACCATGAGAAATGTATGTTAAATAGTGAAGTAGTTCATTAGTATCTAAAGTTGACTTTTGAGAAAGAAAATAGGAAGGCTTTTCTTGGGATGGAGGGAATAGTAGCAAATGTTGCAGTAAACAAGAATTAAAAAAATAATAATAATAATAACACTTTCAGTGTTGAACAAAACTTAAAATGATGAAGCACCCAACTGCGAGCCAAAATCAGATCATGAGCACTCAGTTATAGGTTCACACAAGGCTAGCGCCTAACTAATTAACCCAACAGTGCAGATTGTAGAACCTTTTACTGATAAAGTGCTTTTTCACCTAATTCTTGAACACACACTAGCCAATAAAAAACAGATTTAACCAAATTGAAACAAACTAGACAAAACTTTAAAACTAGAAGACATCCATAATAGTGATCAGAACCAAAAGGGAAAACTGAACAATCAAATAGAAATGGATCCAAAAAGGGTACAAGCCAATGGGAAGCAAGTAACAAAATTGAAAATGCGGATTTGAAAATAGAAATGTATCAGTCAAAACACAAAAATTCCATCAAAGAGATTCAATAGCATGCAGCGAAAACATGGGAGATTGAAGATCAAAACAAAACGGATAATACAGAAAGAAGATTAATGGGAAAGGGAATGAAGTAATTAGGAAATTACCATTAGCATCCTCCATGATCGGGATTTTGGGTAGATAGAAAGACGCGAGAGAAATTCCGTCAAGGGATTGGATACGCGGGATCAAACAAAATGGGGGGGGGGGGGGGTGCGGTTATTAAGATAAGTGTTTAAAAAACAAAGGGGAAGACAACAAAGCAA
>JAOTQG010119981.1:0-10806 GCA_025631175.1 Iris virginica | reverse complement strand
GCAATTTAGTCTTTTATTTCATAAACTCATATCACTCATATCATCTCATATTCAAATAGTGAACAGTGCAATATCATTATATATTATCATATATCGCATTCCTGATCTGACCCTTATGCATATATACACTCACACACACATATATATATATATATATGTGTGAAACTTGGACGTATAGGTAGCTGTCAAATGAGAACCAGAAATAATTTGTGAACTTGCGAACCACTATGAACCACATTTAAGAAACACTGTGAACCATGAAATTTATGGTTCACGGTATAACTGTGAACCATGAAATATAGTTGTGAACCATGAAATATAGCCGTGAACCATGAAATATAACTGTGAACCATGAAATTTAACATTTATTTCATGGTTCACAATTAAAAGACACTCCGAACTATGAAATATCAACTGTGAACCATAAAATATGTTCACAGTGGTTCGCAGGTTTGCAATTAAGATATGGTTCACAGCCGAATACGTCCCTGGGCGTATGGATAATTATGTAGTTCCTCTTTGTTTCCTCAATAGACTGAACACTAATAATTGGCATCAGAGGCAAAGGCTTAATAAAGCCATCTCCCCAGATATTTGTGTGTTGTATTCCAGGCATAATGATACCCATGAATCATGATAATGTCTTTTTGAATTGTCCTATTGAATGCTGGTTTGGTGCTTTTTCTATGCAATTCAGGGTGAGAATTGGATTAGCCCTCACTCAGTAGAGAACTTGCTCTTGATCAGGCACATGGGCTTCGGGGTTGGGAAAGAAGGTCTGATCATAGAGTGATGTGATGTGTTTAGTATGATGTGGAAAGCGAATCACGAGAACTGAATCACGAGACCAGTGAATAGTTTCCTCTTTAGACTAGCGTTTCTCTGCCTCTTTTTCTTTAAGTCCCTTAAGAGGTCTAAGGAGCTGTTGGAAACTCTCTCAATGAATGCCATGGGGCTTCTTGTAGCCTTTAAACCTTTTGATAATTTGATTACTTTTAACTCCTCTTGGGTATGGAAGAACTTTGCGTAAAAGTGATTATATTGTTCATAAGAGGTGTAGATGTCATCCCTATGCATGTTCTAATACCAGCTCCAGGCTTTATGGCTCTGGCCCACTGGACAGCAATGGGATGGAGGTGAAAGTGGAGACCGACTAAAGTGCCTTGACATGGACATGTGAGTGGATGACGTAGCAGTAGCTTCCTAATTACAAATTTCAATATCTGAGCAAACACTCTCTTGTATCATAAATTATGTAAGAGGGGGGGGGGTATTTACGGTGAATGGTTACTTAACTGCCTTCCAGGTCCACAAGTGTTGGGCATGCTAGAGACTGTCTGGGTGAGGATACGTCTTAATATTATGTCACGTGTCCAAATGTCCCCTTGGGAGATGGACTACACTACACTATGAAGTTTCATACTTTAGCTACCAATCCAAATCACTTGGTGGTCCCTTTTGCAAACATTTCGTAGCACAATAGTTGCTTTCAAAGCCTCACTTTTTGTCTCCCCATAGCAATACCCTAGCAGGTCACCTTGTAAGGTGGAAGGCAGATAATAGCTTGTGCCCAAGGTGTTTGTGGTTCATCAAGGCTTCTGGTGTCCTGGACCCAAATCGCATGGTCTCACTAAGGAGTTGTCTACTTCTACTTGATACTCATAAGGTGTTAGTCTTAGTGGGCTTCCCTTTTAAGTCATTCCACGGACTTATGCAAGGTCCACAAAGGTCTCCTTGGCTAATGCTTCCCTTGGTTACTGTCCATTAGCATGTGGTAGACACGTACTGAAAGGTGCAGCAAAAGATCATTCAGTGAGTTCCCTTCAGGGCTGTTGTGTCAGTAGTTTTAATCTCCTTGTGCACATTTATGGGATGTTCAATATGCTGAATAGTAAGCTATTCTCATCGTGCATTAAAAAATTATGTATTCTCTTGCCCTGATTCTATTCATTCTGAAATGTTATCCAGGTGATTGCCTATTTTTCTGATCGGATGATATCAAAGGAAGTTTTACAGAGAAACGGTGTTATGCAAACAGTGAATGGTGAGGTAGATCATAAGATGCTCCAGTTGGTTTACTTTTATTCAAGTATTTATTATGTGGTTTGATGAGGTATTTGTAAATACCATCAAGTGAAAGTCGCTGATTGAAGAAATGTCTGAAATCCTAAATTCGAAAACGGAAAGTTCTCGTTTAGGAATTCTGAAAATGTTTAATATAGCTCAGTATCAGCCTCAGTTTTCTCCATTGTGTGAATACATGGGCGAGTAAGGGAGTATCTGAAGTTGGCACTTGATAGAAAATATTTACTCAATAGTGCTTAGAACTTAGAATTTTGTGGGTCCTGAATCCCTACTTGTTAACCCCTAATTTTTCTCTAAGTTCCGTTTATCCAAGTGAAGGGTTCTTTCCAGAGTATTTCAGAATCCTATGCCAAGTTACCTGATCCACATGGGATATTAAATATTTTAATCGTTTTATTCATTAAATTTAAGCCTCCTCCTTTTGGCTTCACATTCTGAACTGGATAATCCCCTGTGTGACTAGCATGTGGAGGATAAGCTCCTTTCGTTAGGAGCCTGTTCTCAAGCAGACAAAACTTGTTATATATCCACATGTGACTTCTAACATGACCATAATACCCCCGTATATACAAGTTAAAGATATTCACCTTCCCTTGCAATACTCCTTGCAGAAACGTTCAAGATGTGTTGTTTTAGTGAATAACCCTGTGCCAATGTAGCCACTTATGTGGTATGTCTGGCGCTATATTGCATCTGGGGAAATTGTAGTCATTTACTTCTGCTATGATGAAACACTCTTATTCATCCTTAATCCTTCATACCTCCTAATGCACCTTTCTCTAGTACCTTATTATGCATATTTATAAGGTCACAGTAATTGCCGGCCTAGGTTACAGGGCTTTCGCCATTGTAGGTCAGGGAATGGTCTAATGGACATAGACTTGGCCCTGCTTGCATAGAGGCTGTTTTGATAGTTTGAACCAGTGAACTCTAGGTCACAATGGAACTCTCGTGGCTGCAGCAATGCTTGCCCTTTGGTTAGAAGGTCAAATTACTTGTGTAAATTTCAAGTGCAAATGTATTTTTTTCATCTGGAACCGATTCACATGCATGAATTTGTGCAGATTGTCATTGCTTTTACATACAGAAGACAGGGACAGCTAGTCAACTGCAAGTACCGTAGCATCATTAGCAAAAAGTTTTGGCAGGTACATCTCATTGAACTCTTCTCCGTGTTCCAATTTAGACATGTAGTTGATTGCATATGCTATTTTGGGTCCTCTCATGTTTCACATTATGCGCAACCACCTGATAAATTTGTATACTCGTTAAGCCTGCACCTTTATTTTTAGTTAGGGATGCCTGACTAGTCATCTACAAGAAGATATACCTTGGTGCATGCTATTTGCCAATGACATTGTCCTTATTGATGAAACAAAGAATGGGGTTAATGATAAGTTAGAAAAATGGAGAGAAGCTTTAGAACTCAAAGGATTTAAAATAAGTAAGAGCAAAACAGGGTATATGACTTCCAACTTTAATGGGAAGAGGAGTACCAATGAAGTGAAAGCTAGGTTAGATGGAGAAAAAATAGCTTAAAAGCAATTATTTCGGTACCTAGGATCAATCATTAATCAAGATGGAGAGGTAGGAAAGGACGCTAGCATAAAATAAAATAGGGTTGGATGAAATGAAAGAGTGCATTGCAGTGTTATGTTATCGACATATACCAATAATTTTAAAGCAAAAAAATTATAGGGCAGTTGTTAGGCCTGCGCTATTGTACGGAACCGAGTGTTGGGCTACGAAGAAGGAACATGCTAACAAGATGAGTGTAGCGAGATGTGAATGCTTAAATGGATATGCAATAAAACTAGAAAAGAGAAGCTTCATAACGAACAAATTTGAAAAACGGTAAAAGTAGCTCATATAGTGGAGAAAATGTGAGAGACCACCTAAAATGGTTCGGACATGTACAACGTAGACTCCTTAGTGCTTCAGTGAGCAAGTGTGATGATATGTCTTAACCAATCTAGGGATAGGGTGGGCCAAAGCTAACATGGACATCAGCTATATGGAAAGACATGAACGACTAAGGTCTGTATGATGACTTGGCATTGGATCGCGTGGAATGGCTAAAAAGGGTCTGTGTAGCCGATCCTAAGTGATTGGGACTAATGATTTATTATTGTTGTACTACATATCCAATTATTCGAAAGACTACATTAAACATAATTTTGGCCTAAAAGTATGCCTATGCTGATCTGCTATCAATCTACATCATCTCTATCCCAAGATGGGTAAACTCTTACACGGGTACAAAATGACTCATGATGAGTCTAATTACCGTCTTAAATAATAAAGTACTTTATTGTTGCAAAATGCATAATATGTAAGACATAACTTGTTTTTAGTTATTCAATGAATGCAATTTCTTATGTATTACTCCCTTTGTTCCAATTTAAGTGTCCACTTCCTATTTGGACAATGTTTAATGCAAACAAGAACTTGTGGACACAATTAATTTGAGATTGGGCCAAATGAAATTTGTGGATACAAGACACTTGGTCTATTCTCAATTAGGAAAGTGCACACTTTCTGGAACACCCTAATTAGGAATAGTAGACACATAAGTTGGAACAGAGGGAGTATACGAGCAACATTTGAGGATTAAGGGAGTAATATTTTTTGTGGATCCACCATTTTGGACTCATTATAGTCTAACCCCCCGGAATGAGACTTTTCTTATTTGTCATCATCTCTACCCACCCAAAAAACACTCCGATCTTGAAAATAGAGGTGAAGATGATGTGCGAATCGGTGACTTTAAGACACAGGAAAAGACCATACGAGGGCTAACACAAATGCCCTAATGATGTGGGAGGGCGCCATAGAAAACATAGACACTCCAATCATCAATAGGTGATGGTTAGTCCCACGTGGCACAGGTGCAAGCTCAGAAAGTGCAGCAGGAGAAGCAAGTGCAAAAGAGATTCTGAAACTCTATCATGATATGCTTGCACATTTCAGTAGTGCCTTGAGAAAGTAGCCTGTCCTCCCATTACAAACAGGACCAGCTCAACCCAGCCTTAATCCCGATGACGGGGTTAGTCACATGAATCCTTTTCCGCTGTTCTATATGCTCCAATGTGGGGTCATCACATTACCCACAGTCCTTCATTTATAGATGTCCATGTTACTTTTGGTCTTCCCCTACCCTTAGTTTGATTGAAGTCGAGATTGTCGTACTTCCTAGTGGGCTACGAGGCCTACGTTGTTCGTGTCCGAACATCTTAAGTGGTTCTCTCTACTATAGGCGCGACTTTCAGTCTCCCGTATTTGTTATTACGAATTTTATCTTTTCTAGTTTTACCGCAAATCCATCTCGGCATTTTGCATTTCGGCAACGCTCATCTTGTTAGCATGTCCATTCTTAGTGCGCCCCCCCCCCCTCCCCCACAAAAAGAGGGACCAAATTATTATAATGGAATGTCAAGTGAAAAGATAGGCAAATCCTAATAAATCCAACACTAGCTAAAATTAGAATGCTAAATTACTAAAACTTCCAATTACTCTAAACACAAATGAAAAAAATTGATTAACATAATTATGGCAACTGCTGAATTCTCTAAATAGCCTAATACATCGTAGTGATGCATACTATTTTCTTCTATTTTCTATACGGTGTTTATATGTAGGGAAACAAAACTTGCATTTATGTTTTGTTTTTGTTGCAGTGATTCAAATAAATATGGCCCTATTGAGAAGTTGTATCATGTAACAACCATAACTATCAGCAATTGACTTATTCGAAGAACCTTAAGTATGAATCCTCTCGTCAAATTAACTCTTGCCATAGTGTCCCTTTGAAATTGTTTGTTTTTAAATATGTATTGTGATCATAGTAGACAGTGTTCATGTTTACCAAACTAGGATTTCTTTAAGAATTGAACTTTTTAATCCTTTCTGTTTTCGTGGTCAATTGTTTCGAAAAATAAAATTAAGCTTATTCTGACCGAAAGTTATATAAAAGGAACTGTTATTATCTTCAGGAGAAGGGTGCAGAAAGAATATTGTACGGACTTGATGGCATAAAGGATTCAGATGAAATAATAATTGTAATTACTCTATCGCTTAAATCTATTGTATTAATGCTACTCCCTGTCAGGGATAGGATGAATATTAGTCTTAATACCTCAATTTTGATCATAGGTTGAAGGAGAAACAGATAAATTGTCAATGGAGGAGGCTGGAATCTTTAATTCTGTTAGTGTTCCTGATGGTGCACCTCAAAATGTTTCAAAAAAAGTATTACCATCTAAAGAACAGGTTTGTATTGGAATAAAATAACTTCCATGCTCACTATTTTGTTTATTTAATATATCATAGATTGTAGTGTTGAATATGTTGGACCCTGTTCTTCTGGATTCTGTTGGCATATCTGGCTTATTTTAGATGAATTAATATCTAGAAAGAAAGCATTTACGCGCCAGCAATTGATTGGACATCCTTGGGCTGTGCAACCCCTTCTCTGAATTTCAGCAGTCTACTATTGAGAGCATTTTGGCATTATTTATATTTGCATCAAAGCTATAATCAGAGCTCTGATCAGATGAGGGAATCTTTGTCCCTTTCCTCTTGTCCCTCTGTTTTCTTTTCTCTCTGTCTGTGTGTGTGTGCGTGCATGAGTCTGTTGAGGAAAGCTCTTTCCCTTTCTTTTTTACTGAGGCTAGACAAGCATCCTTGCACCTACATCACAGGCTCAGCGACTGATATTCTATAAAACAACCTAGTGCTAATCTTCTACATTACTCTATTTACATTAATGCTCCTGCGCATGCATAGTTGCCATCTTCAGTCGCCTCATCCCCAATTTTGTGGTTACATTTTCTTCCAATGTGTTTAATGGTGATGTAGTTGTGGTGGCATTGTGGTAGTGGTGTACGAGTTGGTATATGGTGGCTAGAAGTAAAGATCAGGATGGAGCCCCTTCCCTTGCTGAATTTGCATATAGATTGCCCATTTATATAGAATTGATATGTTGAATCTAACTGTCACTGTTGCACGGTGGTTATGATAATGCTTGCATCAACCAGCACTCAGGTGTGGTTCCGTTTCTCCCATCCTTCTCATTGTTACTGCAAAGTGGAGTGAATTTCCAAGTCACCCTAAGATTGGGGGAATGCTCTAGGTCACCCTTCAACCTATGTTACCCTAGACTCGATTATGAGGAGATACATTAGTGGGTCCTAGAGTCTGATCAGTCAAACTTTTTGGGATATTACACGAAATTTATTGTAAAACAGCCAGAACCACAACATCATTTTTATCTCAACAGGGGTAATTTGGCAAAAGGGAAATAAGCAAGTCGTCTGAGCAGGAAGAAGAAAGAGAGAAAATGAAGGTCCGGGTAACATAGCCTGCAAGTGGTTAAAATTCCAAGTCTGCTTATCATGGGAAATAGCTTTTAGTGACGTCTCGTATGAGGGCAACATCGAATTACTCTGAAGGTGGGGTAAGCGCCAACCTCCCTCAAGGTGATGGGCAAGCTCCTAGTTGCCACACGGTGACAGTAAATTCCAGTTGACCTTGTGGTTTGTCATGAGATGTAGGTCCTCCGTATGCAAGTTTCCTAACATTGATGATTAATAACATGCTATATTTCTAAATAGGTAATATTGTTTTGTATGGCACACCACTACTCTCTGCAGGGGTGGTGGTGGAAGAAGATAATTTGCTATTATTAATGACTTTTCCAATGTATATGATGCAGATTCTGGTAGATCTCTCTTAATGCTTCAATTTAGTTCTACGCTCTTCATCTAATTTTGAATCTGAAATGCCTATTCAGGTTGCTAATGATTTTTTTGGTGCATATTTGCGTATGTTTGTGAAGCTAGGATACCAAATATAAGTATCTATGGAATTCCATGGAATATCTGGACAAGGTTGGTGATCTTATTTGTCGGTTTTCCTTGTCATAGTTTGCATCACAGATAGCTTATTTTATTTTATGATATTGTTTATTCCATCTTCACCTGGAAAGCAAATAAAAAACTGGTGCGTTCACATCTGGATTTGTTCCTCCATAATTTTTTGATGTCCCTTCTAGGCTTCACGAATTGTCCTGGCCACAGATTCTGATGTGCCTGGTCAAGCCTTAGCTGAAGAACTAGCACGTCGCCTTGGAAGAGAAAGGTTTTAAAACATACTTTCATTCTCGTGTAATTCTTTTATTTGAGAGCTCACATATCAGGATGTTACTCTGCTCACACGTCTTGCAAAATGAGGGTTTAGAAGCAGGTTCGATGATTCCTTAAAACGATTTACTCGTGTAAGTCAGATGTAAAAATTAGTAATATGCACTCTGTACTACGTAAACAATATCTCTTGTTTTGTTAAGGAACTGTCTCTTGAGTTTAAAGATAATGCGTGTTCATCTTTTAGTTAATAGGGGAACTTGAAAATAGGGATGAGTAGATTTCCACTTCATGGAAGAAAGTCCAACATTCATATTCTAATCTCATGGTTTAATTGTAGGGGTAAAGGAATGCGTTGGTGTCTTTGCATTGTTGGCACTTCAAAGAACAGCCTCACTAAATATTCCTTGACAAAATCAATTCAACTTCTTCTTTCCTAATTTTTGTCATGCTTGACCATTACTTTTGCAAGGGACACACCTTTCATCTTTAGACTTTCTTGCCAAAAGTGATAACTAGTATCCAACTATCTTGTACATTTTGCTTTTCAGATGTTGGCTTGTGACTTGGCCAAAGAAAGATGAGCTTGGCTGTTTCAAGGATGCAAATGATGTATGAGATTTCCTTTCTACTGCATTTATTTATTATTGTGATCTTATGATTTATTCTAGGCAGATTTTTTTTTCTTTTGGTGGGTGGGTGGAGGGGTGGGGAGAGTATAATTATATGAAGACCAACTATTCAGGATAATAAACTGAAAGGTGATTCCCAAGTTTTGAAAAGATTTCAGTCGTTGAGATATCTAACTCTGGGGCTAATGGAAGTACCTTACACAAAGAAACTCAGGTATCAGGTTGTAGCAACAGTAACATCTTAGGAGCCGTATGCTCTGCTTTTTATAGAAGTATTGGCTACCAATCTGTTTATTTGAAATCCAGAAATGCACAAGTCATCAGAAAAAAAAGAGCTAGAGAACAAGGTTCTCTGCTTTTGACCTACACATTTGTTGGTTGGATTTAATCTTACAACTAGGGGGACCGGACCTACCCAGTCCATTCCAGCCCAGCCCTTTCTTGTCAGGAACTATTATGCAATGTGAAAAAGGTGTAATGAGAGCTGGAATCCAAATCCTTTTGGTTTTAGGATTCTATGCACGTCGTTAGAATTTCTTTTAGTGGATCCTTTTGGGTTTTGAAAGCCTGATTAAGAAATAGATAGTTATCGTTCCTTTGCTCTCTACTCTCTCTCTTAATTGAAAATGGAAATTTTGTTTGACTGCATCTATTGGAAAGAAAGGCAAGGGGAAACTGAAGAGTGACCTTAATAAGTTGTAATAAAAAATTTCTGTGATAGTACGGAGAGTATTCTTGTTAATTCAAGTTGGTAAATCGTGTTTCCAAGCTACCAGCTAACCAAAGTTGGACGCTTGAGTTGAGTTCCTTAATCAAATCCAGCTATGTAAATTTTGTACTGTATGCTGATAACTGGTGGAGGTGTTTATGGTCATATCTCTCTCTCTCTTCTAGTTGAATAGTCATGGCTGATAGAAGTCTTGTTCAACATGCTAGTGTGGTGTTAATGTACTGTTGGTGCTCCCTTAGTAGTATATCAGATTGTCATTTCCTGAAAAGACTACTGCTCTTAAAAGTTTGGCCATTTGATTGCTGTTTATGATTTTGATTTCTGGCTATAGGTTCTCATGAATTTGGGAGCAGGTGCTTTGAGGGACATCATTGAAAGCGCACAACCCTATGAGATGCAGAAATCAAATGAAACCACAGAAATGCGTACATCTGAACCTGACTTATGATGGTGTCATGGTTTTTGCCGCAGTGTTTGTAAATATGATATGTAGAATTACAGATTTTAAGTTGGCGATGATTAGTGATAAGTCCGTTGTAGTTTGGCATTTATGCGTTCCTGAATCCCATGTAACATAAACTGGTCTCAAGCTTCGGGAATGGGGACACATTGAAGTGAACATTATGGTCAATTGTACCAAGTTCAAGTTTTATTCCAATGTTTCATTACTGGATTATGAATTTATCAGTAGCCAGTGTGGTTCTCTCATTGCTGTATGTGCAAGTTCTTACTTAGTACTCTATATTTCTCAGAAAAAGAAAAAAAATGAAAATGCAAAAGGTCTCATTGTAGGCTTTACACTTTTTAAGGATATAGTTTTACATGTTTGTTACCATTTCTCATTTACACTTATCCTCATGGAGACAGGAAAAATGAAGGTGAGACCTTTTTTTGGGGATGAAGTAAATTTTTTCAAAGAGCTAGATTTTAGAAGATAAATATTTATAATATGGTAAATTAGAAGTTGAACACATGCAACACTAGTGTCATATACTTTAGGGTGCGTCTGCACGTGGAGTTTTTTAATATGTTTTATTTTTATTTGTATTTTGTGTTTGTTTTGTGTTGGTTTTGATTTTATAAGAGTTTTACAATTTTGCCCTTTAAATTTTAAAAATTACATGATAGTGATGGAGAGAGAAAGAGAAAGAGTGATAGTTGTAATTTGATGTGATGTTTGATAGGATATAAAGGTGATATAGGGGTATGTAAAAATAAT
>JAOTQG010119970.1:0-10807 GCA_025631175.1 Iris virginica | reverse complement strand
TCTCTCTCTCTCTCTCTCTCTCTCTCTCTCTCTCTCTCTCTCTCTCTCTCTCTCTCTCTCTCTCTCTCTCGATGAAACCTAGTTGGCTTCTGCTGGAATTTTCTTTGCATTTGAAGATCTTAGCACGATTGCTTTATAATTTGAAGGAGAAATTCCTTTATCGAAAGCATGTATGTTCCTCCTTCTAGTTCAGTCGCCACCCTCAAGTCTTCTTCCTCCTCCACAAATATGGACTTTTCCCTCTTCTTAATCGGCTCAGAACAAATATGGGTTTTCCCTCTTCCTAATCGGCCCAGAACAGATCTCGGCTTCGACGTTTGCGGCCACCGGCAACAGCGGCTTTTTAGTCGGGAGGGTGAGTAGTTTGGTACTGGGTAGTGTTGGTTGGTGGTTGGAGTTGGGGTTTGTGATTGCTCTTGTTGGTTTGTCCGCCGAAGTTCTTTTTCAATGGGATCTCGGTATTGTGTATTGGACATTGTCGTGGTTGAATTTTCGTTGGTTTTCCGTAGTTGTTCGGTGGGGATGGAGGTAAGGTACTGATGGTGGAATGGAGTGGTGTTCGAGTATCTGTTGGTCAAGAAGCTGCAGCCAATGTCTTTAATGTGCATATAGAATATTTGAATGTAAATATAAAACATTTGTAATGTACATAAATATAGTAATATATTTAAATGTACGTATGTGCCTATCGAAACGTAAGTAGGTGAAAATTTTTAATTTTTGAATATTTTAGATCATTTTTAAGGCAAAAATTGTACTTAATTAATTTGGTAATTTATATCAAAATTCCTAAAATCATGAAATAAATTAATCATACTATTTTTAAATTCTAAATTAATATAATGAATATTTTAATTTTCTTTTAACTCATTCTTCGGTCTAAAAAATGTGTAACACATTTATTTTATGAACACTTCTAATAAAAAATACCTAAAGGTTCGATATAATAAGTGATGCTTCTGAGGACATAGGTCACGGTATATGCAAATTCATGATGTCAGTGGATTTCCTTGCTTTGATAATTTGACCGACATTATTACAGTTCACAGGCAATAGTTCACAGGCAATAGTTCACATAATTTGAGGAGTACTTTTTAATCCAATTCATGGAAAAGCACTTGTCTTATGCGTGTTGTAGTTGTCGGGATTAAGGATTATGGGTGGACTTCTTTAAAAGAGGGGTTCCATGGTTTGTTTTCGTTTCGTCCATTCAGTAATTCAGTTGTACTGTTAAGACAAATTTAAACTGTTTTTAATGTTCATCGATCAAAATTCAAAAATTTATATTATTTTGATTAAATAAGAAAACTTAATTTAACATAATTATTATTTTAAAATTTTGACATAAAAGATTTAGTTTCAAATGTATCGTATTTTAAATTAATTTATTGATATAATATATTGTTAAAGCAATTTTTTTAGTATTAATTGATTAATTTAAAATAATAAGATAATTGTGTGTATTTGATTTTAATCAGGTAATAATCGACTCAAAAAAAGGTTATTATTTATCCAAAATTAAAACATGCTTGTGGTAATAAACATGTGATAATTATTTGATTCTTTTTGTGAATAATATGTAGAAATAGAATTGATCGTTGTTCTTATTGATGATTGAGTAATAATATATATAGGTTTACAATAAAACCCTAAGGGTATAATAGACTAAAGACTCTTCATAAACTGATCTATTTATTTCCTATACTTTTATCCCAACACCTCTGTAATTTGATCGTCAAAGTCAACTTTCAGTAAAGTCGAATTGTAAATGATAAATCTGGCATATTAAAAAAATCGATTCCATTATGCTTGAAAAGAAAAGCGTGTGCCTATATTTCGATTACAGATGTTTCTACCCCAGTAGACAACATAAATGACCTTGTATTACATCGCATTCCTCGCACCTTCTTGCTCAAATAACCTCTGCCTTGCCTTTGCAGCCTGCACAGCACAAAACCAGCCGATCAAAAGAACATGCTATGACCAACACAGTTGCAAAATTTCTATGAAGACATTAAAAAAGTGTGTTTCTCCTCCTGTTTCAAAATAAGTGCGAATTTTTTTAATAATTAAGATTAAAATTTCGACACTCAATCATTCACTCTCTAAGATGGGTTGTAACAGCATTTTGGAGGCAATAAAGCAGTTCATCATGCTACTCCAGGGCCAGAGAAATGGAGCATGAAATCAAAAATAAAATCATTCACTCTCTTTTCTTTCTCATCATATTCCAAGACAATTCGAACATACAGAATACCACTTTAGGCCATAAAATACTACACCAAATGAAATAAGATGGAGCTAAGGGTAGACCTGTTTTTCCCAATCTGTACAACTCGTAATAATAGCAAGCAGAACTGATTGTAGAATGGCACCGACTTGAATTCCCATCCAAAGGCCCTTCCCTCTTAGGTGAACCCAGAAACCTAATGCAGCAGCAATGGGGATTCCGAAAAGGTAAAAGGCAGCAAGATTGACATAGGCACCTAGATGTTGCCATCCACAGCCCCTTGCAACGCCTGATCCAGATAAACAGTAGGTACCACAAGAAATGCGACAAATTTCAAACATACGAGATTTTAAAAAGATTGAAGGAACCCCAACCTGAAAGGACACCTTGGACACTATCCATTATTATAGATAGACAGACCAGAGGGGCCATGGATGTGACATAATCAACAACTTCCTTCTCATCACTGAATGTGTACCCAAAAACATTCCTGCTGGCAAAGACGGTTAAGCTGACTAAAGTTGTCTCTACAGCTGCCAAGAGCATTACAGCAATCACAGCCAGGCGAGCCCCTTTCGGATTCCCAGCTCCTAATTCATTTGAAACTCGCGTGCTGAAAAGAAATTGCAATTCCACCAACATTAGTTGTGGAAAGGCAATTGCCCAAAGACATGGTAGAACTCTCGTAAGTCATAAGAGTATGCAAAGTTTTTTGAGCAAACCTAACGCCAGCACCAAATCCATATGGTATTGCATAGAGTGTAGCGATGGTGTTCAGGCTGTTCAAGAGATTAAAAAAAATCAGCATATTGATTTTCAGAATCAGAACCGTGTTTTGAGGATATGCAGATACAGAACATACCACACAGAGAGCACTGCAGTTTCAAGCTGTGGATTTGGCAGAAGCCCTGACAGCAATATAAGTAGCTCAAATGACCACCATTCAAGACTGCACGCATCATTTAAAATTCATTCCATAATCAAAATAGACAAAGTAAAAGGTTAGCAGTAACGAATCTTTTCAGATGATATCCCATCCATAATCACATTGCAATGACAGGCACCAAGTATTTATGAACATTGTTGGCTCATTTCTTTGTAGCACTTGGCCCTTATACCACATCATTGCAAATAGAACCTTTGTCTTATTAAACATATTTGTTCCCCAAACAAAAAAATATTAATAATAATAAATCAAACTTGATGATGTATTACCAGATCATCACAGCAGAAGGAATGGCAAAGCGGAAGAACTCTCCAATGCCATGAAATACCTCAATTGAAACCGGGGCTCGGGTTTTGGCGCAAGTAGGAGAATAACTCATGTACAACATTAGGAAGATCACATTTGACCACACTGAGATACCCATAGCAACAGCTCCCCCGAGATTTTCTAATCCAGACTTGAATACAAGGACCCAACAAAGAGGTATGTGCAGACACAGAGTGGCACACGAACTAATGAGCATTGGCAGGATCAAACTTTGCATTTGGAAATACCGAACAATTGGTTGAAGAGTTGCATATGCGAATAGGGCTGGAACAAGACAAATTATGAATTTACCGGCTTCGTGTGAAATTTGAGGGTCTTGGCCGACTAGAATGAGTATTCTTTCCACGTACATCCAAAAAATAGAGAGAGGAATACAAACGATGAGGAGGGAGAAAATAGCAGTGTAAGTATGGGTGCCAATTTTTTTGTATTGTTGAGCTCCAAAAGCCTGCCCGCATAGAGTTTCCAGTGCACTGGCCATTCCTACCTGTTCAACACATCCAGAAATCCAGTTAGTTAATTAGTTAGCTAGTTAGTTACGGAGTACTTAATTTAAAGTTTCATTCTTACTCTATATTTTTCACAAATCTCTAGTAGAATTTGTTGGATAGTTTCTGACCATCATGTGGCATGCCCACATGGTCTTCGACCCCAATCAAATGCTCCCGATATACCATGATGGTCATCCGGCCTATCTGCGTGAGCGAGGGTGCAACCCAAAAATGATGTGATACTTTGGGAGCATTTGATTAGTCGGGGAACATCATGTCCGCGTCCCAAGTGGTCATTAAGTGACCATTAAATATTTATGTCCTTGTTCTGGTAATGAGAGCAAGAGCAAGAAATCACACATGCCACCTTATCTTGGCAGAAAACCATAAACCAACTAAGTACTTCGAGCCAAAACACCCTGAAAAGATTTGTGACGGTGGTATACCAAGTAGACTAGCCATGGATCTGGATCTAAATCTAGTCACCGCTTTTGGATGACCTGATGTACAAATCAAACATAAATAAAAAATGACATGCAAATTAAGTAGGTTGACTGTCTCACCGGGAAAGGACAGTAGCACAGACAAAAGAGTAAGTTTCCAAGAAATCAAAATGAACTTTGCTCACGGCCTCTCTACAAAAATTGACTATTTTATCAGGGAATCCTTCAAAAATACACAAAATTTCTTTCTTCCCTAGTGATTTGAATGATAAATTCACTTCTCTGGAAAGGATGTCCACAAAACTTTATCATTGCCAAAGATAAAAAATTCCGCCCTTTGTCCATGCATGATACATACAAACTACCAAGTTGATCTGGGGAAGATGGATACATTTAAAAAAAAAAACCTATAACATTGATTTGAATTCACTTGTGTGCTCATAATTTATACTAATGATTGGTGCTACTCTGCTAAGCAATAACGATTACAATTTTTCATGGTATTCATAATAAAATCTTCAATTCCATTATATATATATATATATATATCCATAGATAGAATTTATAAAAAAAAAAAAATGAAAGAAAAGAGAGAGGTAAAGGGGACGGGGAAATTTATACTGACAATGAGGCTGAAGCCGGTGACGGTGGAGAGGGAGATTGCCAAGGCGGTGCTAGCGAGATAAAGCTCGCTGAGATGGCCCACCATCATCATCGCCACCACCTGCAACAAGTACTGTGACAGAGTGACCGCCACCATCGGACCTGCTATGTACCCCAATTTCTTCACCTCTCCACCCAACGCCCGCCATGTTACTCCTCCACCTTCTACCCTGATCTCCACCAGCTCGTCAATATCCTTCTCTTTCACCAACAATAATAATCCCTCCTCCATCCTCTCTGAGCCTCCCTCAGTGTGTGTCGGAGAAAAAAATTTATACGCACGACAGGGGGAGACTTTTCGTCGCTGGTGTCTTCTCTCAGTTCTGTGACACTACCAGCGTGACACACTTTGTCATATTAATTGTGGTTCTGCGGGTGGCATGCATACCTCATTAATGGGAAATTGATACTCCGTCCAAAATATCTTTTTCTTATTTGATTTTCTTTTTCTCACTTTTAGTCATATTATTTTAAGATATTAATTTTAATCACAATTATTGACACGTTGTCCAATTTTCTTTATCAAATTAATGAAACGATATTTTTAAATTTTTTTAGTAAATTAGGCTGATCTCATATTTAATTGTCACTCCGCCTTCAAAGAATTTTGATACTGCCAAATTTTATTCAAATATCGGCGCATAAGACAACTTGGTCCGCCCAAGTAACTTTTCATTTTTTCAAGCAATTTAGCAATTATTACCGTACAAATCAAAGATAAATAGTTATGTACCACGATAAATAGTAATGCACTCTCAATATGGTGCACGATAAGTACTAATGCAACATAACAGAATAGTTATAAATAATGATGCAATTTTGCCAAGCAATAATGCACCTTAAGATATATACACGTAAAAGCAAACAAAATCCTAAATGTCATAATAGATAACGCAAATGGGGTCGATCCACAGAAAAATAAAATTTTACCAATTTAAGTAACTATTTTACTAACTAAGCAAGAAGCCAAATTAATTTTTGTGGTTGATTTTTAATTTAAAATTAATGATTACCAATAATATAAGACGAGGAATATTTAAACAAAAGTTATCAGTATGAAATAGGATTCAGAGAATTGAGTTCACAAATCATGCAATTGAATCGTGTATGAAAAGTGTCAACGTATGTCAAGAATTTGTCGTTGCTAAAATAAGATTGATACATTTAGTAGAGGATTTGCAATCAAGTGTTTTGGGTTGTTGTACCCCCTTGGCCCACTCATATAACATTTCAAAAACTCAATTAGTACAAAAGAACGACTCAAACCAAATTATAGCTCATCTCGACCATCACAACTCAAGAATTTGGCAATTCGCAAATTGTTATGACCAATAAATTCAAGAACAACTATTGAATGTTCTCAAGCAATTTAAGAAAATCAGTACTAAATGATTTAGAAATCTAAGACATAATAAATTTTAATTAAAAATTAAAAAGATTATTCAATTACATAAAAACATACAATTAATTTTAATTTAAGACATGAGTAATGCTACATACAATGATTTTTAAATACAATGAATTTTAGTTCAATGCTAGTGATAGGATTTTATATTTTTTATTCAATTCAAATTAGGCCAGCCAACGAGACTTCTGGTGCACTATTTAGTGCAGCTAGCTTTGATGGCGAGATAAAGTTCACCGAGATGGCCCACCATCAGCACCAACAATAATCCCTCCCCAATCCTCTCTCTCTCTCACACACACTCACAATGTTGTGTGTGTTTTTATACGTGAGTAGGGAAGAGTGAGTAGGAGGATAGGGGTCACGTTTGGTTCAAGGATTCAGGGTTTTTGTGCGAAAATGATGCTCTTTTTAGAATTTGTATTATAACGCAATACCCAGTTAAATCATCTGGTGAGGCTGAATATAGAGCCATGGTCAATGCTTGTTCTGAAGTCTTAAGCATCTGGGCATCTCCTCTATTACCACTGTTGCTCTATTTTGTGATAACCAAGCTACTTTGCATATGGCTTCCAATCATGTACATATTTCATGGGCACACCAAGCACATTGATATTGACTGTCACTTGGTTCGTGAAAAGCTTGTTTCAGGTTTGATCCACATTTCTCATATTTTCACTCGTCATCAACCTGTTTTCCAAGTTGCAGGTTCTCAATCTTTTCAGCATCTCAAACTTGATGGGGGTGGGGGGGTGTTGAGAACGAAAACTCACTTGTTAATATAGTTCAACCGAACTAGAGGGGGTTGTCGAAAAACAGCCTATAGCATACGGCTTGGGGTACTAACATTTGGGTTTTAGTTCTTAGGAGATGCCTGATGGAATTGGAAGTGAGCAAATTGAACTATTGAATAGCCAAAACAAGAAGGAACAAATGCATACAGAGGATAATTTATGATAAGTTTGACAGCTGATAATAAGGCAATGCAATTCAACTATTTTAAACCAGCAAGAAAAAATGTCGTCAACGTGTTCTACTTTTGCATAATTCAATGTTACACGAACAAAAAAAATTACTCGTTTTGGAATGAGGGAGTAAAAGTGTACGCGTGATGTGACAGAAATTTCTCGTACAAAACTGCCCGACACATTCTACAAAAGTTTTTCAGCCTAAAATAGAAAAGTGAACTCATTGCAGTAACACAAAAAAGGGAGGGAAAGCATGCAACCCATTATCATTAGGCTTTTTAATCTTCACATTAATCCAACGTAACTTGAAGATCGCTGGTTAAGTACCCTCTCCCTTGCCATGGCTGCCTGCAGTACAAAGTCAATGCGTCAAAACACCATCTTATGAACAAAGTAGTCCCAAAATTCCAATCAGGATGCTGGACTGTAATTAAGTCTATCAAAAACATTGACATCAACCTCTCTTGAATTGACAAGAGATCTAGAATATGAAACTCAAAACCATTAAGAAAAAAGAAAAGAAACGGATTATTTCTTTCTATGGCATGAGAAGGTTCGAAACTTGAGAGCTCACACTTTGTGAAACACAAGATTTACTGGGCCAGATCTTAGGGTCAGGACCATCAGGTTAGCATATTACACCAGATAGAGATGTGTGAAATGGAATAGGATAGAGGCAGACCTGTTTTTCCCAATTTGTACAACTTGTTATAATTATGAGCATAGTCATTTGTAGGAAGGCACCGGCTTGAATTCCCATCCAAATGCCCTTTCCTCTTAGCTGTACCCAGAAACCTAATGCAGCAGCAATAGGAATTCCTACCAGGTAGAAAGCAGCAAGATTGACATAAGCACCTATATGTTGCCATCCACACCCCCTCGCGACGCCTGATCCATATAAACCAATAGCTACTATCAAATATGCTTTTGAAGCAGAACATGCAAAAAGCTGAACAAGATTGAAAGAATAACAACCTGAAAGGACACCCTGTATGCTATCAAATATAACAGAGAGACAAACCAGAGGGGCCAAAGCTGTGACATACTCGACGACTTCTTTCTCATTGCTAAACAAGTATCCAAAAACATTCCTACTAGCAAAGAGGACCGAGCTAACTATTGCCGTCTCTAAAACTGTCAAGAGCATTACAGCAAATACTGCTAGACGAGCCCCTTTCGGGTTCCCGGCACCTAATTCATTTGAAACCCTAGTGCTGAAAAACAGAGGCGATTCAATATTAGTTAGTTAGAGTCAGGTAATAGCATACATGCAGGATATAACTCAAAACACACAAACAAAAAGTTTTTCAAGCAAACCTGACGCCAGAAGCAAGTCCGTATGGGAATGAGTAGATTGTAGCCTGGGTGCTGAGGCTGTTCAAGCGATTCAAAAAATAAATATCAGCATTTCTTACTTCCTGAAATCAGAATCATCCTTGAGGATATGAAGATACATTACATACCAAACAGAGAGGACTGAAGTCTCAAGCTGTGGATTCGGCAGAAGCCCAGACAGCAATATAAGTAGCTCAAAGGACCACCATTCAAGACTGTGATGAGCATCATTAAAATTTCATTCCACAAGTAGAGAGTTCGTAAGGATACAGGAAAATTATGACTGATGAGCATCATTAAATCTGTTTTTGAGCCTTAACTTAAAGCTATTACCGATATGTTTTGTTTGCCAAACCCTTAGTATGGAAAGAGAATGCCATACCATATCATCACAGCAGAAGGAATGGCGTAGCGGAAGAACTCTCCAACTCCATGAAAGAGCTCAACCGAAACCGGGGCACGAGTTTTTGCGCAGCTAGGAGAATAATACATGTAAAGAACGAGGAATGTCACATTTAACCAATTTGAGATACCCATAGCTACTGCTGCGCCGCAATTTTCTAATCCAGTTTTGAATACTAGGAGCCAACAAAGGGGCACATGCAGAACGAGGGTGATACACGAGCTAAGTAGCATGGGTAGGATCATACTTTGAATTTGAAAATACCGAATAAGTGGTTGAAGAGCTCCAAAGCCAAGGAGGCCCGGAACAAGCCAAACCATGAAATTTCCTGCTTCATGTGAAATTTGGGGATCTTGACCAATTAAAACGAGTATTTTTCCCGTAAAGATCCAAATAAGAGAGAGCGGAATGCAAAAAATGAAGAGAGAGAACACTGCGGTATAAGTCTGAGTGCCAATCTTTTTGTATTGCTGAGCTCCGTAAGCCTGCCCACTTAGCGTTTCCAGAGCACTAGCCATTCCTATCTGTTCAAATCAGGTTCAGAAATCCAGATAGTTAGTTTCAATAATTAATCCAAGCTAAATTCACTCTTTATTTTAAGTCAATGATCATTGTAGTTTGCAATACTTTTCACAATCATTCCTCAGTAGAAATCTACAGCTACAAACATTTCTTGGGCAGGTTAACATATATCAACTAATCTACATCTACAAGCCAAATATCTTAAAGGATTTCTATGGATTCTCAAGTGCTTTTCATTTTATTTTCCTCGTTTTACAGTCAGGCAATGATTTGAACCCGCTTCAACTAATTCACCTCCCCCGAACCATCAAATGCAAACCCTCCTTCTGCACTTATTTTTGCTAATTGATGGAAACCCAAGTGGTTGGGATTAAGATTTTGCATGTTGTTGTTGTCGTTGTCGTCGATGGAAAACTCCTTCCATAATAAGGTCACATTAGATCCACCAGCAGAACTAAAACCCCTTGGAACCAAAGGCGTTCAAACAGCGGTCCTTAGGCAACACCGCAAGACTAATTAGTAATCCCTCTGTTGCACAATGAGTCCAGATCTTTTATTTCAAATAGTGTCCATGCCATCTTTCTAAAACTCCATTTCAACCGTCTAAAAGATAATTTTAAAAATTTAAACTCTAAATTTTACAGCTTCAAAAAAGTATGTAAAATTTCATGAAATTGATTAAATTTAATTCATGTTCACAATAAAAAGTTAAGATTATTTGTTTGGGACGATTCTCGAATTCCAAATCTTGCAAAATACTAGCAACCACTCTGGATCTGATCCATCAAGGAATTATGGCATTTCCTTAAAATAAAGAAAATGCAAATCAACCACTATCAGCCAACAATTTACTTTTTCAGTGTTAAAGGGCAGCAGTAGCAGTAGTAGACAAAAAACTGAACCTTTTTTCAAGGAATCAAACTGAAATTGATAGTAATAAAAAAATCATACACAGCTTGGCTGCTGCTACCTAGTTTAACTTTTAAGGAATAATTAAAACTAAAAGAGAGAGAGAGAGAGAGAGAGAGAGAGAGAGAGAGAGAGAGAGAGAGAGAGAGAGAGAGAGAGAGAGAG